>JAUMHB010093803.1:0-10868 GCA_032359685.1 Pittosporum tobira
ATTTAATTCAATTCTTCGAAACGTAGCAGCGCAGAAAATAATTCCACTAGAAAATAATAATAGGAAGGTTTTTATTTATCAAATCGTTCGAAATTTTGGGTTCTTACAAGAGTCTACTCAGAGATTGATAGCTATTTATGCAGAATAGGTAATTTTAACATTTAAGTGGTATTTTGTTCAGGAGAAAATGCTTTGGAAACCAATAATCAAGTGCAGAGCTAGTGGAATACCTATCCGAGCCATAGAAGCCTAGTTGCTGTTTCTCGTGGAACCAGTAGTGGTGCCACAGAGTTACCATTTGTGATTACTCGGAGGCGAGTACCCCTTGCTTGTCTGATTTCTTAGATTACTACTACTATCCTGACATAACTTTGTCAAAAATTATGATTAAGCTTTATCCGTTAGTAAGAACCAACTGAATAGGTCTTGTATTGAAATAGCAATATGCTACTTAATAATACACTTGACTTCAAATCAAGGAGTTTCCTTGAACACGTTATGTTTTTGATTATTGAACCAAAAGACTCGCAGGGATGACCTCTAAGCATGTCCTTAGAGCTTCCAGTGCAGTATTGTGGCGACATCTTTTACCTAGCAAAACGAAAATGCATTGATGAAAAATAGTTTACTTCGACACAATCTGCTTATATCTCTAAGGGGTAAAAAAGAACTTCACGTATATAGTCATTCGGCGGGCAATAATTTAAAGGAGACGCTGGTGATCTCCGTCTGTCTTATTTTAACTTTAGGTCAATTATTTCTCTTAAAGGAACATACAACATACAATTTGGGAAGTGAAAAAAGAGGGGAAACAGATGAAATTAGTGAACAAAGTTGAGGTCATTGGGGATGGTTGATGTTCATACGGAGAGAGGTGGAGATAGGCTGAATTCAAGTCCCCAAAGCTCGAACGATCCTTTCACAAAATCATAATAACCACCCTTTAGTGCTAGAGTCTTCTTCACCAAACCATCTCTCACAAATGGATATGTTAGGAGGTTGCTAAGCGATACATTCACCGATTCCTGCATTCATTTAATTCCAGAATATTAATGATAAAACGACGATACGCTAGTTAGGCACAGGAGGGAGAATTAAAAAAAAATAAAATAAAATCAAGATAAGATATAAGGGCTTAGGAATATCACATAAGCTAATAATTATATACATACCTTCTCACAATACGTGCATTGATCTGCAAAAGGTTTGTCTCCATGTTCAGCTAGCACCTTAGTCTTAGCAGGTAGACCAATTTTAACCCAGTTCTCTATGAAGTCCCTGCAGATTTCAATAAGAAATTGAAGAAATGATGAGTATATATATATATCTTGGAATCATCCACTTTCCTGTGTGCTTAATAGAAATAGTAAAGTGAGGAGGCGTTACGTAGAGTTAGGTCCCTCAAATGGGAAAGACATAAGCCCCTTAATTCCACCACAAGCACTATGCCCGATAACCACAATGTACGAAACCTGTGGGAACACGAGCAGTTTTTAACTATCATGTCCTATTTTAGAAAGCTTTATTAATAGAGAATAATAATAATAATAATAATAATAATATTGCAGATAATAAGAAGTTATAGTTTTTCACCTTGAGATGCAGCACTGCATATTCAACTGCAGAGCCAACTCCTGTGTGTTTAACCTGTTGCAGGGAAGAGAGAACGGGGTGGTCATTTATACAGAGATTTGATCATTAGTAATTAATTACTGTCTAATCGAAATTTCATGGTTTCGTAACTCTCATTTCTAACGGATCAGATGAAGAATGCGAATACCTGATCAAATGGAGGAACCATATTAGCTACGTTCCGGACCACGAATGCCTCCCCAGGTTGGAAATCCAATACATGGGAGGGGCAGACACGAGAGTCCGAGCACGCGAACACCATAAACTGTTACATAAATAAATGAAGATTAATTATTAAAAATTAAACGAATATATATATATATATATATATATATATATATATATAAAGAAAGAATATGGTGATCAAGACGATGATTATAAAAATAAATTTTACCTTGGGACTCTGGCCTTTGGAGAGTTCTTCATACAAGGCTGGATTTGTACTGCAGAAGGGCATTCAAATAACAAATTAAATCAATTGAATGAGATTTATTTCATTAATTAATTTATTTATTTACTGCAAACAAGAAGTACTAAAGTGAATATATAGATGCAGCTTCGTTTATTGAATTTTGTCTCACTCGTATTTCTCTTTCTTAAACTTGACGAAGCCAGTTTTCAATCTCTCAACAGCGTCAAAGGTTGCGCCGCCGTCAGGTGTTTGAAGTTCTGCTTTGATTTGATCAACCTTTGCAGCAGCCACAGGTCCTAGCTCACCCTTCTCACTGATAACATGAAATTAATTAAGCAGTGCTTTTACTATGCGTTTATCATTTGATTAACGTTTACCTGAGAAGTTTGTTAAGTCCAGCAATGGCCTCCTCGTAGTCAGTTCCCATATCTTCTCTCTATAAATTGATAAATACGATAATAATTTATGTTAAAATTGTTAAGTAACAATCACCTTTATATACTACTAATTTTTAAGTTTTTTATTATTACCATTTATATTAGTATCACCTACTGCTAACGGAATGGACCATCTTTTCTAGGAAAATCTGCCACGTACGTAGGCTAAAGCAGGTTTAACGGTAGGTTCACGTGTGCTTCAAATTAAATGTTTAGTTTGCATTTCGTAATAAAAATTGTGATTTATACTACTAATTAATCAAGGCTAATATATGGACGTAAATACAATTAAGTAAAACAAAAAAACAGAGTTCAAATCTTCTCTTCTCAACTCATTAACATAATAATAAACTATTAATAGTGGCCGTGGCAAACTGGCAATGCAATATCCTCCCAATAGGCAAAGTGAGATCTCCGTGATTTAAAAATAGTAATGTTAAGAGTCTTAAATGACATTTTGAATGATGTGCTATTAGATGAATACATGGCACTTGTAATTGATCATGTGAAAATTCATGACAAATTATTTGAGATCCAAACTTGTTATTTCTTCAATTTCTTTTTAAATTGATCAAAATACTAGACATTATTCATTCCTATATGATTACCTCGAGACCAAAATTGATCCTTATTTTACTTTTAATTTTCTTTTAAAATAACTCCTAATAGAGGCCTTTAAATAACTCATATAAGTACTTTTCTAATACTCCAATATTTTTCCGGGGAGGACAGGTTTCGTATCGAGTCCAAATCTGTTTTTTTTAAATATTATTTTAATTTAATTTAATTGTTATATTTTATAAAAAAATATAATTAATAAATTTAAATATAATATATTCATTAAATTAAATTTAAAATGTAAGATTAGATAACGTTTGAAATAACGACTGACTTCGTAACATATGTCCCCGTACGAGTGAATGAACGTTACTATTTGATTTGTGGTGCCACTTGGGAAAACTGGTGACCAAGTCACCTGCCAGCCGATGACATGTAAATTATGTGTGTGGCTCACATGACTCTTTATTAATTAGGGCACATCATACCTCAAGAGTGCTAGAAACATAAAGCTAACCTTAATTAAAGACGATAATTGATTAGTCACAAAATTCGTTACGTTTTAGAAAAAAAATCTAGCTGGAGGTGCTGTCATACGAATTCACTTGTTTCATCTTCTGTTCTAACTTATTTTAACTGTAGTATTTTAATTATTTATTAATTATAATAATAAATTATAATAATAGTTATAGTTATAATCATTAAATCAAATTGAAACAAAAGATAAGATAGGTATTGGGACAAATGATTTAATTCATGTCACACTAACCTTACACTCCGTTTGTAAGTTTTAACGTAAAGAAAAGAAAATAATAGAAAAGAACAGAAAAGTTATACTTGTGTTTGTGAGTTTTTAATAGAAAGCTGAATATTTTTTTTTCTTGTGTTTGGGAGTTGAAAATAAAAGATAATATATTAACATTTTGAATAGTATATGTGGAAGACATGAGAAGTAAATTAATTTTATTATATTAAGAAACGAATGGTATTTTAGGTATTACAAAATATTGATTTTGAATAGTAATTTTTCTTAATAAATCATCCCAAATTTGGCAAGAAAATTCATCAAGAAAAATGAGCCCCAAATTCATCTCTTTTATTTTCTTTTCCCTTACTTTGCAAACTCACAAAGATAGAAAAATAATTTTTCCGTCTCATAAAAAGTGATATTGTTTGAATTTTTTAGTCAAATTAACTATTTTTTGAATCAAAATTACTACTAATCTATATATAAATAGGCGACAAAACTATAATCATTAAAAACTACATCAAATATACTTCTAGATCTAACATTCGATTGTTTAAATACCTAAATATATAACATTAACTATTAATTTGAAATTTGTTCAATTTGATAAAAAAAAAAATTAAATTACACCATTTTTTATGAAGTATTTTCTACCATTTTTTCCCCTTGTTTTCTAAAACTCACGGACAAGGTGTTAAGGAGCCGTTTTGATACATGGTTGTTTTTGAACCTCATATTGGATCGAGGTGGAAAGCTCACCACATGTAGTGACGCGCAACTAAATAAAACCCTCAATTTAATTCTGAGACCACGTGTACAGTTTTTAAATTTTTTTAATTTGAAATCTAAACGTTAACAACAAGAATGTATAAAAATATATGTTTGGTAGGTCAAATTTAACTTTAAAAAATTAATTTAAGAATCTAAATTTAATATAAAGTTTTTATTGTAATGAATTTTAAGCTTCAAATTTAATTTATAGAAGTTGGCACAAAACAAGGAGTTAGTCATGTCATATTTTCATGCATTGTTTGATGCAAGACTTGCACGCGAGGGCTGTTCATGCACGTTATCTCTCTCTGTCTTAAGAGTAACTGTTCTTCTTAGAAATACGAGTCTCTTTTCCATAGTGACCAAGTATATCAGTTATAGTACGACGCGTGTCCTAGTTTGAAGCAACTTAAAACTATCCAAAATTGACAATTTAGTAAAAGATATCATAGTATAACATACCATAAAAACAACTTAGTAGGACTCACATTGTGTAAAAGAGAAAGAAAGAGTGTGTACCCAAATGGGGTTGAAGATAGGAGCAGGGGCAGCAAAAACAGGCTCGTTCCTGATGAGGCTTGGGATAGAATTTCCAGAAGAAGAAGAGATCCTTGCGGATACAGAAGGCCTCAATGTAACAGATCTCTTAAGAGAAGAAGATTGGGAAGCTGAAGTGAGTGGGGTGAGGCAACAGCTGTTGATTGTAGCGGTCGACATTGTGCACAGGGTTATAGTCTTGCCTGCCTTTATACCGCCTTTTCCTGGATAAGGATAGTGAAAGCTCGACAAACCACAGCTTCTTCATTTCTTGATCACCTTTGGACGTCCCAGATTAATCATAAACCCCAAAAATAGAAGAATAAAGAATATATATATATATATATATAGCTGGCGTTGTAAGATCATGATTAATTTTCATACTTCATCTCAACCATTCAATATTTGATTCCAATCGTGAATATTTCAAGTTTTACTATTAAATTTAGTAAACAAAAGGTTTCATATTGACAATTATCCACTACAATTTGTAATGGGTGGATGTCAATACAATTTGTATTAACAATATTTCATCTGTTATAATTTATAATTGATGATTATGAAAATTATAATGAGTACTTAAAAAACGTTAGATCTTGGATCCAATAAGCGAGATTAAGTTGAATATTTAAATGTACCTTTATAAAGTCACTTATGGAAGTGATATAATATGGAGTATAAAAAATATAAGAAAAATCTATGTACACTATTGACTTTTTCTACTCTTTTATGCATGGATGCTAATGAAGAATATCTTTGGTCACCCTCTTGACCTAGCTACGTACATATTACGTTATAATTGTGGGTAGTATTTTGTCATTGTATAACCATGCAAGCAATAACTGTTTGCCACGTCCCATTGTCTATACAGTAGATTAATTTATTGATCGATGAAGACGGGTATATGATAAACTTGCAGGCATTCTGGGGATGAGAAGAGATGGCATTATGAGAGGTCGGGAAAAAATGGATAGAAAGTGGCAGATAGCGAGATTGGAATGGGCGTGGGGGACACCGTGGGTGGTGATGGTGTCCTATTGATTGGAAGATGGAGATAAGGTGTTATCGCCATTTCATGGTTCTGGTGCTCTCTGTGCTAAGCTGCCGCATCCAGATCAACTAAGTGGATCTTCTTGGATTTTGGGCCTTAATAATGGGCCAGAAACTGGTTTGGGCAGCCCATAATTTATAGGAGTTCCACAGTGTGGGGATGATGCATATCTTAGCCCAGCAATCTAGATGACGGTAATATCTAGCCCACATGTGAGTCACAAACTCAAGCTCTGATGGGCATGTTGTCTCCGTCCAATTTTTAACCATTGTCGTCGTGTAATGACTTGCCCACAATCAGTTCAAGGCTGAATCCACACCTTTGACGATTAGGGATGTGTGGGCTCAATACCACCACACCGGCCACGAGGGGTCACCGTTATGATACCATTTGTAATGATCCGAACCTTGCATCCAAACCCACCTCTTAGGTCATCTTTGGCCATCACATGTTTACCTAAAAGACAGATCATGTGCTCATTTGAAAGTTACGTTTGGAGATTATAGAACTCGAATATAATAAAAAATTTAATCATATTATATAGATTAAATATAAGTTTTATAAATTAATATTATAACTTACATTTAATTTCAACAAAAATTTAAAATTACATTTAAGTCGCAAATCACAATTTGATGACCTCAAAACACTGTTATCAAACAAGCACTATACGTATTCCAATTGTGGAACATGGTAATTCAATAATTTTTATGTGCTTTTTGGTTGGTGCATCTAATAATGTGGAAGAAATCCATGCGGAATTCCTCATCTCGATGATTAGAAATGTTGGGTTTTTATATACTATTACTAATGCATGCTAAAAGTTGGGGTTTTGGTGATGCAACTTGATTATGTAAACATGCTGTTGACATATATCGACATTGTTTTGTCATCATTCCTATGACTAACCTTCGCTCTAACTTTCGAATTCTAGTGGAATGCCAACATTTCTGGTCGTCCAAAACACACATATCCTTCCGGACTTCCGGTGTTTGTTTGGGGCATAAATAAATGTCGACACTATGATGATCTTGATTATAACATATGTACTCATTTTACTTGGTACCATGCGTGTCATTATATATGTTATGACAAAAGTTGTGGTAAACACAAAATAATTAAAAAATAAATTGACAAGTATAAAGAAATTTACGTGAAAATTTATATTAAAAAAATTTATGGGAGAGGCAGAAGAAATTTAATAGGAATTTAAATATAAAGAGTACAATATGCGCAAATCTCAAATACACTAAATTTCACAATCTTACCGGAAACCTTAAATTTCGTATATATAGATAGTTAGATCTTGTGAATACGGACTTTGACCTATCGGTCATTCTGTCACCATCAGATACCATTTTCTTTTGCTTTATGAGCAAAATTTATTTCAATTCGGATGAACAAATGAATCGAATAACAAAAATCCAAAAAAAAATAATTAACAATACCTTAATAATTTCTGATGAAGAATAGTTCCTTGAAAATGTAAAACCATATATGATGTATCCAATGACTCTAGAGCGACGCTACGTGTAACGGAAGGTGGGCTATAGTCCATCTTAATTCAATGAGTAAATTTTTATTTATCGTTATTGTACATTCTTAAAGCCTTGTATTGTTCTTTTCTCTCTTCCATTCTTTTTCCACCTCTCTCAATCCTTTTTTTAAAAAAATTATTATTATTATTATTATTATTAATGTAATTTCTTTTTCTTATACATCAACATACATATATACTATTATGCTAATTAACATTTACAAAATGCTAATACTAAATTTGTTTTTAAAATCATTAGAATAATACTAACAAGCCATTATTTTGCATTTATTTACTTTATTTTAGGATTTTGTCGATTATTCGTGTGCAAAATTAAAAGTTATAATCCCAAAAATAAATTGGTACTTATGTTCTACAAAAAAAAAAAAAAAAAATTAATAATTTGTTAAAACATCCTAAACTCTATTATTACAAATCATTACATTAGTACAATATTAACTGTTCATTATGTTTACTTATAAATATAATGACTATAGAGATGAAACAGTACTTCTATTACACATCCGCAAACAAACCCCTAGCTACCACATAAATTTTTGTTAATTGTCACAAAATTAGCAACTGCATAATTTTTGTACGATAACGACAAAATTATTTCTGCAACTGCTGGAGAAAAATTTGAATTTTTAATATTAGATAGTCTGAATTAATTAATTTTTTTAATACGTTAAAGACTCTGAACTAGCGTCCATATACACAGGAGCCCCCTAATTAATAAATAGGATGTCGAATGAGAGCAAGCAAATAAATTGGCACATGTAGTTGTGTAGGCCAATTTAAATGAAATACACTTTGGTCGAGCCACCACAGTAAATCTACTTGTGAATTCTTAGTTCTGTTCCAAGGGGACATGGCAAAGAAAAGCAATCAGCCATTCCCCAATCCAGCAGATATCCACCCTCAACGATTTCTTCTGGTTCTGAGTTTTTCACTGTGTGATTCTCGACATGGGACAACTTTAATTAATTTCTTTTGCCTCAGAAGTTTGATCCTCGTTAATCACATGTTCGATGTATGCTACTCCTGGCTTTTACACAATAAATTAATCTTAAAACATTCACATATCATCATTTAAAACCTCAAATGTAAAACTATAATTTTTATTTTTTTTTTTTTAAATAAAAATAAAAATTGAAGCTAAGTTTTCTTGAAATTTAGACTATTTTTCGATTTATGCATGTCATTCTTGCATAAAGGCCATGTTAATCTTTTGTGTATTGTTCTAATTTTACTGGGTGTCTTAAAAAGGACCTAGTGTTACTCAGCCTAATTATGAGTTTGAATATTTTCCGTGTGCTTGTTACACACGCTGTGCAGGTACGAGTCACATTATCCGTCCACTATAGATGTATGCAGTAATTGAATTGTAATTAAGCCTTGAAGTGGAAGTGATGGAGAACATGGCGTCCGGTCGAGAATCACGTTCTCCTTCAACCTTTTTCACACTAGGCAGGAGTAGGACGTGACTAGAATCGAAAAAGACACTCCCCATCTTTGTTCTATGAGTAAAACATCAATTCTACACTCTGGATACCGATACGACAAGCATAATTGTCGTTTTGAGTAAGAAACTTATCCCTCCCTATCTCTCTTTCAGCCATGCATCAACAAATAACCGATGCTTCACTTCCAAGTCAATTCAATACATGAATTACTAATTAATAATGGGCACCAATTCAAGACATGAATCCATAGTCGAACGCCTTGCCTTCTCCTCTTCCGTTTCTCTCACTCTTGGCCTGAAACATGTTTACGTTCAGCTTGATTTATTGATAAGTTTTTTAAACCATCGCGTTTCTTCACTTTCACCAGAATTGATATTTCAATTGCATTAAAAAAAATAATTTTTTTTTTTTTTTTTTAAATTGAGCAAAAGATTAATGTACCCAAATAGTAGTGTTTATTAAGATTGAGTATGCCCAAGTTGTGATTTTGCATGGAGATTAGGGAAATACTCAACATTTACAATACTACCTTATTCTCAATACATTCGTTGCCTTAATTGGAAGAAGGTCCCAATTCTCTCCGCCTAACCAATTAATTTGCTATAGTCAATGTGAAATCTCTTCATACCGGAATCTACTTCCTCTCTATTGTATTTTGCTCAGAGATGAATTTAACTTCCCCCCCCCCCCACAAAAGTATATCATTAATTAGGAGAAAATTTGGTGAGAACGAGAACGTGGTTTGCAGTGGAGAACTTTGAGGAGGAGAAATGTTTACGACTGGTAATTTTGGGAAGAAAACTAAGAATGGAATTGGAGAAAAGTCTTTTTAAGTTTTGATGTTTTTGTTTTTATGTTTTCTCGAACGACAACCGTGAGATGTACGTATAGATTTATTCTTCTTCTAGATATATATATATATATATATATGTGTGTGTGTATGAATCTTTTGAACCATTAAATTTATAAATTAAGTTTTTATGAATCTTTTAAGTTTTTTTTTTTTTTTTTTTTTTTTTTTTTTTATTGGTATTTCTCCCATATAATTTTAAATTTTGTTTTTAAGGTATTGGATTCCCCTCCCCACTTTAACCTTAAAAAAGAAGTTAAAATTTTAGAACATTCACCCGACGATGAAAAACCTTATTGTTCATAATATTCCATTACCCATAAATCAAGTCCCATGTATGTATTCTCAAGTGCAAATGGGAATACGATAGTGGATTGATTGATTGATTAATTAATTAATTAGTTGATGATTTTTAAATTGGAAACTTAATTAACTCATTTTGGGCTTTCTAACCACATTAGATCACTTCGTACGTATGCATTGGTGTAACACGTTTGTTTTCTTATTGCAACTTTCACCATCTCTAGGGTTGATTATTGAATATTGTGAATCTTATTTATTTATAGTCTCCTGAAAGGGGGGATTAGAAAAAAAAGTCAATCTCCCCATTTGCCAAATAATACTCCTTATGATGGAGACCTTTTCATTTTCCTCTATTTGCAGACTGCAGGTGACTAAATTGCACGGGTTCACTTTAATGCTATTCTACGCTCCCTCTTAACTTACATTATTGCCAACAAATCCAGTAATTATTTTCTAAATAATTATTTTTTAGAATTCAAAATGGAAAAAAGAAAAAAATATATATATTAAAACTGAGCGTGAAAGGGATTCTGATTGGTGAGAATGACTCGCAAGTAGCAATCTGA
>JAUMHB010093814.1:0-10868 GCA_032359685.1 Pittosporum tobira
TTTTTCCGACACAACCTTATCCACAACTAATAATAGAGTACGATTTATGATTGGATCCTTGGGCATATCGCTAACAGATTCGATGTTTCATCAATCCCTTTGCCACAAAACTAAGTTTACCTTTTGATTCAGTGTGTGTAGGTGTGGGTGTGTGGCTATGGTAGCCCACTGCCGACCACTACCAAGCCAGCCGACTAGCTAGCCTGTCAGTCAAGCGACCGAAGACAAGGGAAAAAGGTGTTGACCAGTCAACCAGTCAATGGTTGACTTGGTCAACTACCTTTAGGCTGACCGCCAAGTCTACAGGCCACTGCCATGGGCGACCAGGCCGACCGACCAGTCATTCGGATAGTCGGATCCAAGAAGGGACCGACCAGACCCACCAGTCGATGGTCGACTTAGTTGACTGTTACCTTACCCAACCGGCCAGTTAGTGCCGACCTCTGCCATGCAGGCCGATCGGCCAGTTTGCTAGCATGACCAGCCATTCTACCAGTTTGACAACAAGGACAAGGAAAAAATAGCCAACCAGTCAGCTAGCTGATGGCTGACCGAGTTAGCCGTTGTTGACTTTAGGTTATTTTGATTCTGTATTACTGTTTTCTTATTATTGTTGTTGCCATTATCATTATCATTATTTACAGAAGGGAGAAATTACTAAAATACCCTTGATGACACATTTACTAAAATACCACTGATGGCATGCTTACTAAAATACCCCTGATGACATATTTACCAAAAAAACACTCTGCAGCAAATTACTAAACTATCCTTAGGGCATATTTACAAAAATTCCACTGTTGCATATTTATAAAAATGCCACTGCTACATATTTATAAAAATGTCACTGCTGCATATTCACAAAAATGTCACTGTTGCATTATTTAAAAAAATATCATTGTTGTATTATTTAAAAAAATATCACTGTTGTATTATTTACAAAAATACCACTGCAGCATATTTATAAAAATGTCACTGCCGCATATTTACAAAAATATCACTGCTGCATATTTACAAAAATGTCACTGCCACACTATTTACAAAAATACCATTGCAGTGTAAATTACAAATTGCCAATTTACCCTTTATTACAACAATGCCATTGAGATGGAAAAATTAGTAAAGAACATATTAAATTTATTGTTAACTTGGAAATTCTATTTTCCTAAATTAGAAGAGTATTGCATTCAACTAAATTCTATTTTATTTAGATAATAAATTAGAATACTTAAGGAATATTATTTTAATTCCTTTTAATAACTTGAATATCATTACGATGTGGTTTCACATCACATTTATTGTTTTAAACATCGTATATTTTTATATACGAATATTATATTCCTTTTATATCCGAACAAGGATCCAATAAAATTTTTTGAGTTGGGAATACTCCGAGATAAATACGAGGAATGAATTGAACGGAATGAACCAAATGACAAATCGTCAAGTAATGAAAATTTTGCCTTTGGAAATTTTGAGTGCGTTATGTCATTTTTAAATTAGAAAAACTCCAAGATGCTTAAGTTTATTTTGAGAGTGAGTGATCTATTTTAAAATGACAATACTAATGATAGACCGTTATTATTATAGGAACGCACGTGTGTGAGGAAGAAAAACTGTTGATCATAAAACACGTCACGTGAAAAAATTTAGGAAGCGTTGCTAAGGCAAGTTATTACTCTCCACCTCTATGTATAAGTTATTGTCCACTTATGCATGCAAGTTATTACTCTCCACCTATATATATAAGTTATTGTCCACTTATGCATGCAAATTTATTATTCTTCCTTATGTATAAGTTATTGTTCACTTATGCATGCAATTTATTCAGCTTTTAATACGTATGATTTAAATTCTAATATATGTATTTGTCATTATTGTACAAATTTAATTGGTTGTACATGATTTATTACTTCAAGTTAAATTCTTGAACTTGCTTAAAATGATTATGCATATCTACCATATATAAGCATATCATATTGTTGAAGCGTTTATTATTTTCACATGATTCATGATAATTTGAGATCGAATATTGAACATAGCTAAAGACTGGTGTATTGGGACCCTACATAGTTAACTCTTGTAGTTGTGACGTATACGGGCACAAAATGTTAAACTTGACTGTGTGTCGAGGATGACGAAATGACAAAGCGTCGAGCAGAAATGTCACCCAATTGGAGTTCAATTATTCAAATGTTAAATGTTAAATGGCATGGTATTACATTTACTAGTATATCATGCATGCGTTGATGGAATTCATATTAACTCGTGAGTTCAGATGTTAAAGTTTTAATGACTTAAAACCATACCGTTTTATCTTTTTGACTGAAATGATCATTTTATTCAAAATAAAATAATTTCTTGTTGAGCACCTTTCGCTCATTCTTGCTATATTTTATAAACCTTCCAGAATCAGTCGAGATAGGAGAATCCTCGAAGGGGAAAAACAAGGTAGATTACTACTAGGAGGTTTCCCGAATTTTTTAACTTTGAACGTTATAATTGAACATTTTACGACTTCTGTTCGTACATGACCCTGTTATTGTAAGACCATAATTATTCAATTAAGCTTTATGCTTCTGCTGTGTGTATATTTATTCGTATGTGAGATCCTTGTAAGATATAACAGGGCGAGCTGTCAAATATTGACAACTCAGTATGCTGAGATGATATCTGATGACTCGGTTTCCACGAGGATTCAGTGATGAAAAATTTGGTGGCGTCATAGTTGGTATCAGAGCTATAAGTTAGAACAAATCCTTAGATCCAAGCATTGAAAAAAAACCTTAAATAGCTTGAAAGCGTAATTTGCGTCTAAAACACGATTATACAAATCGTAGAAACCTTATGAACTTTTCCCATACGCTTAAAAACTATATCAATTAATTAACACTTATGTTAAAATTTGTAGATGTGTCATACCATTGAGATCCCCGCTCTCAGTCCACTCCCCGCATTCGAGATTCCCAAATAGGATGAACCTATCTTAGAGTCCGAGTAGGAGGAAGAGCTACCTAAAGGGTATGACCCTATAAGGACCTCCGAGGACAGATGAAGATATTGGGTACACTCCCGATACACCAATGTCGAGGATATACACGAGAATAGGAGGTTATACCTCAACAGTGATGATGAGGAAAACGAGGACATGAGATCATTCTTAGACAGTTACAACCCGTACGATGAGGACGAACAGGTCAAACCATACCTGTACGTAGAATTAAAAACACTCTCCATAAAAATTGTAACTAACCCCACTTTAAAAGTCCTTGTAGATGTCAAACTATGAGAGCAAAGAGAATGAGCTAATGGTCGAGGATACCACCAACCAGGCTGGGCAAGAGTTGGCCACCCTTATATCACCACCTGTCTAATTACCCCTATTCTCAATGCCCCGCTCAGATATGACGGTTGAGGATTGTCTATGGGAGAGGCTTCAGGAGACTAAGGCACTACTCTAGGAAATGGATGAACAAATCTTATACTTGCATTCTAAGTACGAGTACGTGGAGCGGAAGGAACAACATTGAGAGCATGCTGCGAAAAGGATTGCTGCGGGATATCGGCAATCTTTAGACAGGTTGTGGAGGTGTGCCAATCATCTTTGGACTACAGAGAGGCATGAATAGACTTTCGCTTTCATCGAGCACGTAATCAGCTGCCTTGAAAAGTAGTACGATTCCGCCCTAGCAACCCAAAAAAAGACCTACCGATGGGTTAGAGACCACTGACGTGGGAGATAGACCCGTAGCATAATGTAGCTAGGTTAAAGATACAAATTTCACCCGGATCGATGAATCCACGATGTATTGTAACCTAGAACTACCATTTCTATTTTATGTAACCTGCCCTTTGAATAAATGAAATCCTCAATTATATTAACGCATAAGTAATTGTGTATTTATGTATATGTATCTAAATATACAAATACCTTATCTTATGATAGAACCATGCCGCCAAAAAGAGGACGACCACTATTGAACCGTCAGGCTCAGCCTGAGAACCCAATGCATAACCCAATGCATTAGTTTGTGAACATGTTGCGGGATGCTTTCCAGAATATACCACCCCCTCCAAACGACAACAATAACGAAAACCAAAACCGTAGGCCTCCACTCGCAGTCACATTCAGAGAATTTCAGAATGTGCAGTCACCCACCTTCCAGGGCAGTAAAGAGCCGACAGAGGCTCAAACCTGGATAAAGGAGGTAGATAAGGCGTTCAAGATATGTCGAGTGACAAACGACCAGAAAACTATGTTTGCTTCGTACCTGCTGAAGGGATAAGCCAATTTCTAGTGGGAAACCACCGAGCAAAAGGAGGAAAAAAATGAAGAAGTGGGAGAAAAGGATGCAGCCGGAGAGGTTGAAGAAGAAGGGGTCATTGCTCAGGGATGATTCCAGGACCTGTTTTTCGAGAATTATTGTCCCACAAGCATGGCAGACAGGATGGAGACAAGATTTTTAGAACTAAAGCAAGGGGACATAACCGTGGCAGAATATGATGTAAAATTCAACGAACTTGCACATTTCACTCCGCATTAGGTCAACATGGAAAGGAGGAAGGCTAAGAGATTTGAGCATGGGTAGAAACCCTGGCTCTAAAATAGGGTAGTTGTCCTAGAAATAGACAATTGCGTGAAGCTAGTGGAGAAAGCGACAATCGCTGAAAGAAGTGAAGATGCCCTGTCAAGATTCAACAAAGGCAACAAGAAGAAGGACATGAAGAAAGGGAAGTGGAGCAGAGGAAGATTGACTGAGGGGACCCGCGGCTAGCACATCAAGGCTCAGGAGAGCAACAATCAAAAGAGGCCCAACGAAGAGAGCAGTGGAGGAGAACCTACCCAGAGAAAGAAGAGGAAATAATGCAAAAGCTGCGGGAAGAACCATAGTAATAGGCCATGCCTCAAAAGGGAAGAATGTTTGCTATCGTTGCAGTCAACCCGGCCACATGACAAACTAACTGTCCAAACCCGAACCCGCGTGTGTTTCACAAGCGGAGAAAAATGGCACATCTCCCCTAACTGCCCCAAGAAGTCTACCAACTCTGCAGCCAGTGGAAGGGGACCGAGGCTACTATTGACCGGAGGAAATGCACAGCCACTGCGTCCTACGGCCCAGACCAACAACATGACTGTCAAAGATGCCATAGATTCATCTGACGTGGTGACAAGTACACTATTTGTCAATTCAATACCTGCCTGCATACTATTTAATTCGGGAGCTACTCGTTCATTTGTGTTTGCCCAATTTACGAATAAATTTAACATAAAAAGTGAAAAATTGGAAATCCCACTGGATGTAGAAGTACCCAGTCAGGAAGTATTCTCTGTTTATGGCGTGTATATGAGTTGCGTAATAGAAGTCGATGGCCATAGACTCCCGGCCAACTTAATACCATTTCTTTTGGGAGAATTCGACGTCATCTTGGGAATGGATTGGCTGAATGCGTATAGAGCAACAATAGATTGCCAGAAGAAGAAGATTACCCTTTAAATGATCACGAACGATAGGATTTCATTTTTCAGTAGCAGAAACCCAAAATCGGTGAATTGTTTAACGATGATCAAAGCAAAGAGAATGATGAGGAAGGGATGGTTAGCCTACTTGGCCCACGTATGAGATACCTGACCCGACAAAGTCAACATTGAAGACATCTTAGTAGTTAATGAGTTCAAAGACGTATTCTCAGAAGAACTACCAGGACTGTCCCCAGATCGAGAAATAGAATTTCCCATCGACTTAACCCTTAGAATCGTACCGATTTCGAGGGCACCATATCGTATGGCACCAGTGGAAATAAAAGAGCTGATGGAACAACTGCAATAGCTACTGAATAAAGGATTCATATGACCAAGTGTTTCACCATAGGGATCACCAGTACTATTCGTGTGAAAGAATGATGGATCAATGCAATTATACATCAATTATAGAGAGTTAAACAAGATCACAATTAAGAATAGGTACCTTTTGCCTAAGATTGACGATCTATTTAACCAACTAAGAGGTGCGACATACTTTTCAAAGATTAATTTGAGATCCGGATACCACCAGCTGAAGATCCGAGGAGAAAATATTCAAAAGACCGCATTTAGGACATGTTACGGGAATTACGAATTCCTAGTGATGCCATTTGGTTTGATAAATACGCCGGCTGCCTTCATGGGCCTGATGAACCGAGCATTCATGCCATACTTGGATAAATTCGCGATAGTATTCATAGATGACATCCTGATCTATTCAAAAACGAAGGAGGAGCACATGGAAAACCTTAATATAGCACTAGAGGTGTTAAGAAGGGAGAAGTTGTACGCCAAACTGTCAAAGTACGAATTTTAGCTACATAAGGTACAATTCCTTGGACACGTGGTGGATAAGGACGGGATCGTTATGGACCCAACTAAGGTGGAAGTTGTAGCCAACTGGGTCCAACCTAAGACGCTGACTGAGATCAGGAGCTTCTTAGGGTTAGCTGGTTACTATCGGAGGTTCATCCAGGATTTTTCGAAGATAGTTATGCTATTGACGAACCTAACCCGGAAGACTGTAAAATTCGAATATACCCCAAAGTGCGAGCAAAGTTTCCAGGAGCTGAAGAAGAGGTTAACTACGGCCCCAGTTTTATCATTACCAGATGACAAACAGCAATGCGTCGTTGAAGGGGTTAGGATGTGTATTGATGTAGCACGGGAAAATGATTGCATATGCGTCTCAGTAACTAAAAGATTTTGAGAAGAGATATCCTACTCACAACCTCGAGTTGGCAGCTGTGGTCTTCACCTTGAAGATTTGGAAGCACTACCTCTATGGTGAAAGGTGCGAAATCTTAACGGACCATAAGAGTCTGAAGTACATATTCACCCAGAAGGAGCTGAATATGAGACAAATGAGATGGCTAGAATTGATCAAAGACTATAACTGCACCATTAATTATCACCCGGGCAAGGCCAATGTAGTAGGTGATGCACTGAGTTGTCAGGATAAGCTAAATGCACTATTAGTGCAAGAAGAAATAAGGAGAGACTTCGAACGTATGCAACTCGAAGTAACATTCCCCTAAGAAAGGACAAAAGTACTGGGAACAATCAGTGTGAAGTCAATGCTGATTGACCGAATTAAAGAAGTGTATAAAAAGCACACAGAAGAAGATAGAAAACTTGCAAAGAAAGGTAGAGGGAAGTATCACTTCGATGGAAATACAATACTATGATTTGAAAATCGGCTATGGATTCCCCAAGACGATGAATTGAAGAGGGAGATTCTACATGAGGCACACAACTCAAAATTTTATGTACACCTTGGCAGCACCAAGATGTACGGCGATCTTCGCAATGACTTCTGGTGGTCGAATATGAAGAGGAAAATAGCTGAATGGGTGAGTCGCTGCTTGACTTGCCTACAGGTTAAAGCAGAACACCAAAAATCGAGCGGATTTCTTCAACCGTTAGAGATTCTCGAGTGGAAGTAGGAGACCATCAGTATGGATTTCGTCACGGGACTACCCCTGACTTTTAGAGGTATGAATGTGATTTGGGTCATTGTTGACCAATTGACCAAATCAACGCACTTAGTGCCAATTAAAGAAACTTACAAGATGGAGCAATGGGTGAAGATGTATGTTAAGAAATAGTAAGCAGGCACGGCATGCCAATTTCAATCGTGTCTGATCGAGACGCTAGGTTTACATCACAATTTTGGAACAGTTTCCAAGAGTATTTGGGAACAAGACTCGACATAAGTACGATATACCACCCCCAAATGGAGGGGCAGAGTGAAAGAATGATGCAGACATTAGAGGACATGCTGAGAGTTTGTACGATGGACTTCAAAAAAAATTGGGATGATCACATACCGGTAATCGAGTTTGTTTATAGCAACAATTATCATGCGAGTATAGGGATGTCACCTTTCAAAGCGTTGTATGGAAGGAAGTGTAGAACCCCATTATATTAGAATGAAGTTGGGGAGAGGAAGCTGGAGGGACCCGAGCCGGTGCAACAAGTCAAAGATGCCATTAAGGTTATTCACAAAAGGATGAAAGCAGCTTAAGATAGACAAAAAGAGTATGCGAATCGCTACCGCAAAGATAAAAAACCCTAAAAGTGGGCGAGTATACATTTCTGAAAGTGTCACCCTGGAAAGGAATCATGAGGTTTGGCAAGAAGGGGAAATTGAGTCCCAGATTTGTGGGACATTTTCAAATCCTAAGGAGAATCGGGGCAGTGGCCTACGAACTAGCCCTACCACCAGCATTGGGGCATATTCACAACGTGTTCCACATAGCCATGCTACGCCCGTACAAACATGACTTTCATAGAGCAATCGACTACCAACCTATTGAGATAAATCAAGACTTGACCTACGTCGAAGTCCTAGTGGCGATAGTCGACCGCCAAGTCAAAAAATTGCGCAACAAAGAGGTCGCGTTAGTCAAAGTGATATGGAGGAACCACGACGTCGAGGAAGCAACGTGGGAGCTAGAAAGCGATATGGGAAAGTACCCTTAATTATTTCAAATGTAAAATTTTGGGGACAAAATTTCTGTAAGGGGGGAGAATGTGAGAACCCGAATTTATTAGTGAACGACTTATAATTTAAATTCCTCCTTTACATTGTCTGCCGGAATTATTTTCTACGTCGTTATACTTCAGAAAATTGAATTAAAATAAGAATGTTATGCTCAAGGACATTTTGGTCATTTTTGACACATGTTATGGTCAAGGGCATTTCGGTTATTTTGACACATGTTATGTCTAAAGGCATTTTGGTCATTTTGACAGAGGTTATGCCCTAGGGGCATTTTAGTCATTTTTACCAGAAACTCAAAAAGTGTTCAAAATAATAAAACGACCAAAGATCTGGAATTAGCTCAAAAAAAATAATAAACCAAAATGCCGTCGAATTTTTGATTTGACCCAGTCCCGAGTTGATTTTTGAGCGGAACATCATTTGGAAAAATGAATAGCTAAGTTAGAATCGCAGCGTGCCAAAACGTAGGGATAGAATCTAATATTATATTTTTATGAATTTTGACTTTTTAAATTATTATTTAATTATTAAATTAATCTATTCGCGAATCGAGACAAAATAGCAATTTAAATTTTGAAATTTCAGCCAAGTTGACTAGGTGGGGCCCACTGACGCGCAAACCCCAGACCTTTGTCTTTTTCCCATTGTCCCCTTCTCTTTTCTTTTTCTTTTTCTTTTCCCCCTTTCCTTCTCTTCCCTTTTTGTTTTTCCCCCAACTTTCTGCAACATCTGAACTTTGTCAAATCTGTGTTCAATCATTTTCTTGCTTCGATCGGAGTTATTAGACATTGTAAATCGTCTTTAAAACACAGGATAATCGAACCCTAAAGTCACATTTCAGCCGAGTACAAACTTGCAGAAAATATTTTCTCTGTTTTAGGTATGCAAATTTGAAGGCTCGATTTTGTTGCTGTTTAGACTAATTTGATGATTAGAATAGCATCTAGGAGTATCTTAGAATCGATTTAAGCCTTCAATCGATCAAAACGATCAAGAATCGAGCCATTTAAGGTCGATTTATAATCGGTTTATTTCCGGCGTGTTCTTGACCAAAGGTCAAATCTTTAGGCTCGAATCGGATGTGTTTGAGTCGATTGAAGGGTCCAATGGATTCTTGCAGTTGCAAAGATCATTTTGGTACCTTTCAATCGAGTTCTCATAATGATTTAAAGCCTGTTTGATTTTCCCGGCGAGATTGTGGCCGCCGGTGATGGCTTCTTGACCGGAACTGAGGACGATGAACATGGTCTTCCTGTTCTTGAGGTTTCAGGTCACGGGGATGATGAGATTCGATGTTCCATCAATCCCTTTGTCACAAAACCAAGTTTACCCTTTGATTCAGTGTGTGTAGGTGTGGGTATGTGGCTATGGCAGCCCACTGCCGACCACTACCAGGCCAGCCGACCTGCAAGCTTGTCAGTCAGGCAACCGGAGACAAGGGAGAAAGGGCTAACTAGTCAACCAGTCAATGGTTGACTTGGTTAACTACCTTTGGGCCAACCGCCCGGTCTGCAGGCCACTGCCATGGGTGACCAAGCCGACCGGCTAGTCATTCGGATAGTCGGATCCGAGAAGAGGTTTACCAAACCGACCAGTCGATGGTCGATTTGGTTGACTGTTACATTACCCGACTGACCAATTAGTGCCGACCTCTTTCATGCAAGCCGACCTCTTTCATGCAGGGCGACCTGCCAGTCTGCTAGCGTAATCGGCCAGTCTATCAGTCTGACGGCATGGACGAGGAAGAAATGGTCGACCAGTCAACCAGCCAATGGTTGACTCGGTCAGCCGTTGTTGACTTTGGGTTATTTTGCTTATGTATTACTGTTTTCTTATTATTGTTGTTACCATTATCATTAGCATTATTTACAGAATGACAAAATTACTAAAATACCCTTGATGACACATTTACTAAAATACCCCTGATGGCATACTTACTAAAATATCCCTAATGACATATTTACCAAAATACTCCTCTGCAGTAAATTACTAAACTGCCCTTATGGCATATTTACAAAAATGTTATTGCTACATATTTACAAAAATGTCACTACTGCATATTTACAAAAATACCGCTGCTGCATTATTTACAAAAATGTCACTACAGCGTATTTATAAAAATGCCACTGCAGCATATTTACAAAAATACCACAACTGCATATTTATAAAAATGTCACTGCTGCACTATTTACAAAAATATCATTGCAGTGTAAATTACAAAATGGCAATTTACCCTTATTTGCAGCATTACCATTGAGATGGAAAAATTAGTAAAGAACATGTTAAATTTATTGTTAACTTGGAAATTCAATTTTCCTAAATGAGAAGAGTATTGTATTC
>JAUMHB010093836.1:0-10862 GCA_032359685.1 Pittosporum tobira
GAGAAGAGATAGCACATGAAGGAAGTGAAGTGTTAAGAATAAAATACTTGCAGTAAAAAATAACATTAAATATTGTTATGAAATTTTGACTTTAATTATAAAAAAATTACTCTAGATTTTTACATTTATTGAATGACTCGACATTTTAATTTATTAATTTATGTAAGGGTATTTTTGGTAATTTATATTAATTTTAATGGTATAATTATAGAAGTTACCAATTTCTTAAGAATAATGCATAAAGTTACAACGTCAATTAAAGAAGAATGGAGGGAGTATTTGAAACCGGAGAGTTAACTCCTTGGCTTGACCCTCTAGGTAAGGACCGATTCCGAAGAGAACAACACGTGTTTATAATAATCTCTTGCATGTATTTCTACATTTAGTAGACACGTGTGATATAGGACCATCCCTTCAGGCATAAGCCCCTGACAGGTGTTCCATTGTCAAAAGCTTACACACCCTCTGTCCATTAGGACCATCACCACCTTACATATAAAGCCCTTGACCATGCGTACGTTAATAGCCGTGAGTATATGTATGAGTGAATATACTCCGTATATTACATGGATCATAATTTATAAGGAGTATTGTATTACTCTATTCTAACTTTCATCAGGTCACATGAAAGTGCTTTTATAATTTGTGCAACTGAGTATATTTATTCAATTAGAGTGCTTTTTGGAATATGGATTGGTGGAAGAAGGCTCTAGAGGGTTTAACTGAGACAGTACCAACTACTACGAAGAATTATATATATGTGCGCGTGTGCGCGCGCGTATTTGAGGAGTATAGGTTGGTAGGAACAAGAGGGATTCAGCTCAGACCATGTATTACCTAAAAATAGGTTTAAAAAATTATAATCGTACTCTACAACTCTAATGGAAGTCCAGAAAATGCTTCAAAAATGAGTTGTATCTATTTCAAAAGATAAAGTGATGAAAGTGGAAGGGATTTTCACTAGTTACCGATAATTAATCGAAGGGTTGAAAAAACTTAGTTTATTTCAGTTATGACAGCAATGATGGGGACGATTCAGTGGACTCCATCTTGTAATATTATTTTATAATATTATATTAATATAGAATTATATTTAATTATATTATAATTAACAAGTCTAATAAAGTGTAACATATGGACTTTAATTAATTGAATATGGGTTGGTTGTGTGGGTTATAAATAAACTATTGGACTTGTGATTGGCAAACCAATTCGATTTATTTATCATGTTATAAATAAAGAACTAGGTCATCTTTCTTAACCCTAATAACAAAATTATTTTTTGTAATACAAGTCATCATAAAAAGAGTTTCATACTCATAAGGAATGCGAAAGTTTTCTCATCAAACCAGCATAAGATAGAATTTCAAACAAAATATATAATTTATTATCTGCAATAGAATATTTTAAATCTATCTATGAATTATGATTTGAGTGATTAATTAATATAAATTGGTGAAAGAAGGCTCTAGAGGGTTTAACTGAGACAGTACCAACTACTACAAAGAATTATATGTGCACGCGCGCGTATTTGAGGATTATAGGTTGGTGGGAACAAGAGGGACTCAGCTGAAACCATGTATTACCTAAAAATAGGTTTAAAATATTATAATCGTACTCTACAACTCTAATGGAAGTCCAGAAAATGCTTCAAAAATGAGTTGTATCTATTTCAAAAGACAAAGTGATGAAAGTGGAAGGGATGATAATTAATCGAAGGGTTGAAGAAACTTAGTTTATTTCGGTTATGACAGCAATGATGGGGACGATTCAGTGGACTCCATCTTTCCACGTCCGTAGGGAAGGGATGATTCTTAAAAAGTTCAGTGTCCCCATTTTTCCAAAATCCATGCGTTTTTTTCATATCAAACACCCTCCTTTTGAGTGGACTCCAACTCCTCATTCAACCATTTTTAGATTCCTTACCCCACTTCTAGGCCTAGTGGTGCTCTCCCGCTCACAACCTACCCATCCAAGGAAAATTTGGTAATTATCATTCTTTAATTGTAACCCCACATAAACAAAAAGCTTATTTCCAAAATTTTATGTCAGAAATAAAATCGAAATCGAAGCAACCATTAGGATTGTATTGTTCTTGTGCTTTTGAGCAGTGGCTAAGCTTCCCTTGATATATATCTTACAAGATAAATATCTAATTTAATTCATATTGTATTTTGAGTTCTTGATATACACATCAAACAACAAATTCTTTAATTTTATTATAAATATCGAGTGCCATCTTAAGAGAACCCGAAGATTCCTACTGGAGGATAAAGCATAACTCAAGATCTTAATAGTAACTCTAGATAAGCTAATTAGAGACAGCTTGTATGTGGGGTTTCTTTTATAAAATTTATCTTCTTTTAGGAAGATTGATCATGCACCACTAATAAGATAATTAATCTCCTCAATTTAGTGGAGCCTTGGATCTGTTTCTAGTTTTAAGAACATGGGCACATCTTTCTTGGGTATATAAAATATTTGGTCAAGTCTTATAATTAGTCCATCAACTCAAATTTAATATTGATCTTAACTGTGTCTCATTGCGGTTCCAACTCGATCGGGTTTCTGTTTAAGGTAGGATTTCATAAATATTGCTTTAAAAATGTACACTAATCTTCTCTCTTCTGGTTTGAAAAAAGGGTGTATGTAGATCAATCGTATGGGATAAAGGAAGCAGCTACTATAAACATAAGACAATCAAACAGTTAATCAGTGTACTATTCAGTATAGGATACCAATCAAGTCAATTTTCTATGTAAGTTATCCAACGCATGATTAGCAATATATATATATATATATATATATAAGATATTATATTATAAAGCGCGAGTAAACTTTTACTACGGTTTTGGTAATAATCCTGCGCCACATTGTCTTAGGTTAAAAAGGGGAAATCTAATTAAGTCACCTACCAATATATAAAGAGTTTTGCTATGCATTCTGGTTATCGATTATCTTACAATTGCACGATGTAACTGTCTACAAAATTTAAAAGATTTATATTTATGTGAGAGGAGTCAGCTGTTTCGACTAGAATGATAGATAATTTCTGATATACTCCCTCAATTTCAAAGTAATAACATTTTTAAAAAGAAAGATTTGTTCTAAAATAATTATCTTTTATAGTTTCCTAGAAGAATAGTATTATTTATGTTTATTCTCTCTCTTGTTCATAACTTTCAATATAAGATAAAGATAAAATTATATATTAATATTTAATGTTAATATTAATCTGTGTGCATTAAAACAAAATGACTAATAATTTGGAATGGAAGGAATATAAATTTGTGGAATTTTGCAATTTAGTGGTGAGAGTTGGGCTATCATTTCACAAGAAATAGGAAATTGTATAATCTAATTATCCTCAACCTAAGCACGATAACACAATTCTTTATATGGACTTATTAACGATGCTAACAAACCAAATGGTGTTGTGTTTGTGTGTGCGCGCGCGCTGCACTCATTCTTGAACATTTATAGGAAGATTGCTGAGATGAAAAGTCCCATAAACACGCAATTGACTAATCAAATTTTTTGATTAATTTATATTTAACAGTGTGTGTTAGTGTATCAATTGATTTTATATGAGAAATCCATAAGAAAATTGTCAAATTGCCATGCATTTCACTCAAATTTTATATGAGTATTCGTAATTGTATTAATGATCATATGAGAAAATTGTCGAATTGTCATGCATTTCACTACCTCCGGTCTTGGGTTGTGTAAGTTGTGTAATGGTTAAGCTTTCCCATGCAACTAGACTATGATGAATTCCGTGAGGCAGTTTTTACTTTTTATCTATAAATGCTCTAAAGTTGCTGTCAGTCAAAACCTAAAGAAAATTAAAGAGAAAATGTAGACATAAAGTGATATATTGTGTGAATATATTATAGCATAAAATACATTATATTATAAAATAAATTAATATCGTTTTATAAAAAATAAAATAAATAAAACAACGTTATTTTATTTAAAATTCTGATCCTCCATGATATATTGTGACGACAAATTAATGTGTTTATTCCATTGATAGATAATTAGAATTGAGGAAACTGACTCTCCTCTTTAATGGTCGTGAGGACTCATAGATTAGCTTCGAAGGCTTGCACCAGAAGAATTAGTGCTCTTCCTTTTCTGTTCTTCGCATACGAAGTTTCATACGGCGAATTAAGAAAAGATTAGTTATTTAGATAAATATTAAATTTTTTGCAATTAAAGATAATAATTTAGTAATGTTTATCCTGCTTGTATTTGCCTCCAAAGAAAACTTATGAAATTTGTTATTATGTCCATTTCATGTAACTAACTGGGTTAATTGCATTAAAAACAAAGGAACTTTGCTCTTTTTTTCGATTTGAGCAACTATATTCATTTTTGTCGATTTAACCATTAAAGTTAAGGTTTTGACCACAATTTAGCCATTTGACCTAATATCTGTCAGTTCAAAAGTATTGCGTCAAATGACCAAATCGTGGTCAAAACCCTAACTTTAACGGTTAAATCGATAAAAATGAACATAATTGGTTAAATCGAAAAAAGAGGCAAAGTTTGTTTGTTTTTAATACAATTAACCTTAACTAAATTAAATTATTTTTTTATGTCTTCACATTAAATTATTTATTCGTTATCTAAAGAAAATCCTGATGAGGAATAGATTTGTAAGTCATTTTCTTACTAATTACTTATAACAACAAGTGTCACATAATAAAAAATTTATTGCAGTGTCTTATACCTTCGAATCATCGTCCACTAAATTAGTACTTCCATCTATCCCATGCTGGGTCACACATCATTCATTATTATATATTTGTGTATGTATAGGGGTAGTTTCACGGCAGCCGTTTGTTGGAGATTGCTTTATCTAATTTGGTTCGCATTGTTTATATTTTGATTTAATAAATAAGAACAAAAAAGGATCGTGTTAAAATTTTGCTCATAATTTTTAATCTTCAGCTATTGACTCCACAAGAAGTTGTAGTTATGGATCTGCTTTTATATATGTATGGTTGATCCAAGAGTCAGAGGAGTTTAGTTTGCACAATTTGGATATATATATATATATATATAAGAGAAAGGAAGATGAAAAATCAAAAATTCATTAATTTGGACAACCTGCATTACAAACATTTCCCCTTGTACATGACTAGTTACAAATGAACAAGGCTTTTTAGGGTAAGGAAAGGCCGTTTCTTTTCTCTCCTGTTTATTTCGTTCTTCATTTTTTTCTCTTGTTTTTCTTTAAACAAGAAATTATGAATATTTATATATAACTATTTCCATAAACTCCTAGTCTATATAATATTTAATCAGTTGGGTAGGAATATATTTATCCCTTCAAGTCTTCTCTGCATCCTGAACTGTCTTCTTAAAGATAATCGCTTCCATTTTACCAATCGTCGCAAAAAGTCCATCACCTGTTACAAATTAAGCAAGAATATTATAAGTAAAATTTTAGAAAAAATTTATATAAAAAAAAAAAATAGAATTATGAAAATCAATCAATTATCAATTCAATTAAATAATTTACTAATTTTGTGCATGCCTCAGATGGTTCCTGCAAAGAATAAGATGCATTTGTCTCCTTTGGAATTTTCGAAACAAGAATGCCAAAACCCTGGCCCCTCTCTCTTAATACCTATGTATGTAGCACATTGTAAATATAGCAATTAGTCACCATTTCCAAAAATTAAAAGAAAAAGAAAAAAAATTTATTAACAATTAACACGCGCATTGGATACCTTAAACGCATCTTCATCCGTTCTATCATCACCAATATAAACAGGAAACACGTCGGTACAATTGGCATACCCTGTAATTAAGAGATGATTAATTACAAAAATTTAGTGACAAAATAATTAATATTTGATCTGTCATATAAATAATTATTATCGTCTCATCAGTTAATTTTTTATTCAACACCATTTGTAATTGTGCAAGCATCATTAATCAATGTCATGGAATGTTACTTACATCTATTAATTATATGAAATAAAAATTGAACTCACCAAGTGACTCCAACAAAAACTCAAGAGCCTTCCCTTTGTCCCATTTGATGGTAGGACGGATCTCTAATACCTGTGATTAATTTAATTAATTAATAATAAATAAATAAAAAATGAGACATCTGAAGCCCAATTAAACTGAGAAATGATAACAAATATAATACTACTACTATAAATTAGTAATATAAAATAGTAGTATATAATTGAAAATCAATAATTGAATGCCATGTCTCACCTTCCTTCCTTGGGTTAATCGAAGCATTGGGTACTCCTTCAACACTGACCTAACTACTTGTGCCAATTCACTCCATTTCTGTATTTTCATGCATAATAACTAATTAATCAAGTTATTAATTAAGAGACATGAACCACACTGAGCATTATTTAAGGGGGCATGTATATATCATGCATGGTATTAATAATATACTTATAATAAAATAGTTGTTTGGGTATAAATAATTTGTTATATTTTATATTATAATAATGTACTTATAATAAAATTAAATATACTTGTCTATGTATAAACAATTAGTTAAAATTAAAATATTACAAGTAAAACAGCAATAGACACGTATACCTGAATTACATGTACTTTATAATGAGTATTACTTATACTTCAGAAAAAAAACAAATAATGAGATTGAGTCATACCTTCTCCTCAACACGTCGAAAATGCACAGAAAGACAAAACTTGTTATTCTCCACCTTAGCACCTGAAGTAGATTTAGTTTTCTCCAATAATATTTTGTAAACCTGAAATTTGAAATTAAATGAGTCTTTTTTTCTTTTTTTTTTCAGATTTCAACAAAATAAGTATATTACCAAGATTGAAAGTGAAAATTACCTCATCGATCATGGGAAGGAATTCACTGGCTGGTTGGCAAAGAACAGATTGAGCAGCCTGCAAATTACAAAGAAACTTTAAAATTAGTATCAAATTATCACAATTTATATGCTAATTTGATACATAAATATACTTATATTTAGTATCTGATCACTCACTTTCTCGTATTTGGAACCTTTAGTTGGTCCTTTGATGTCCATGCCATGGCTTCCGGCATAGTACAGCTCGGTCAATCGCACAAAATTATACACCTATATTGTTAAAAAATTGGTGTCAAGATACGAGTACCGTAAAACAAAGATTGCACTTTGAATGAAATAAAAATGTACCTTGTCTCTGCATCTTCCACTAACAATAGCGGTGGGGAAATATCTAGCAAGTTTTCTCACCGTTGCTCTCATCTGAGATTATTTCATAAACACAGTAAGTTCAGTACTTGGGTACAGTAATTTTAAGAAGATTATAGGGGTGAGGAGAAGAGCTAACCGCATCAGACATGAAAGCACGATCTGGGTCATCAACAATGGGGGAAAGGGTGCCATCATAGTCGAGAAACATTACTATTTGTTTTCCCTTAGAAGCTTTTGTAATTTGCTCAAACATATCCAGGGCTGATGGGTGATGAAGCTGTTTCATTTAATTAATTAATCATATTATTATATATCAGCCAGCCAACAAATAAAGAAATTAACTAACATAAGGCTAAAATTCAATAAATATGTATGTTTATGTATATACAGATGTGTATGAATATTACCATCCATGAATTTTGGTCTTCAGCAAGTGAAGGTGTAGATTTGTGATGAGTGGGAGAAGATGCTCTCATGGAGTCGACCCAAGAGTTGATTCTTGCTCCTCCATTGACTTCAAGATTCTCGAGCAGCTTTTTCCGTGAAATGGTGATGTATCCACCAGGCACCACCGGCGGCTTCTGAACAGCCGTCGTGAAAAGAGAGGCGTTAACCGCTATCGCCACCTCAATACCCGATTTCTTATCAGAAACTACCACATTCTTCTTTGTCATTTTTCTCGATGAAAATTTTTCTGCCAAAAAAACAAATTAAAAGATTTATCAGCATAAATTCCCATTTAGCCCATCAAATTAAAAATAAAAGCAACCCATTGGAGAAGATTATGATTAGAATTCGTACCTACAGTTTGAAGGATTTGCAGTGACTAACTGATAGTCAGCCGGAGAGTAGTGGAGGTGAAGCTGAAACAGGGGAAAAACAGAGTGTTCTGCTTTGGAAGGTTTGAGAAGGTAATGAGAGAGGCCTTAAATGAGATTTAAACGAATACCAAATGAAAACAAATAAACCTCAAAAACCAGAAAATGGGTCAGAGATTTGTGGAAGGGGAAAGAGAGAGTGTGTGAAAAATATAGAGGCAGTTTGGTTTGCTTTATAGTCACAAGCCCATGGGAACCTTCTCAGCTCCTTTTTTTTTTTTTTTCATTTATTTTTGAACTTTCTCCGCTTACCAAATTTATTAAAAATATAAAATTTTCTATCTAATGCTAAAACAAATAATATTTAGTTTATCTCTTGTGAAATAATAAGAAATTAAAACAATAAATTTGAGAATTTTGTATTAATTTATATTTTACATAATAAGCTACGAGAATACATTATTGTTAAATTAATTGATTCATTAATAGTGCATCAATGATTGTACCCATTATAATATGAATCATACCATAATTATGCAATACTAAATTAAGTAATGCACTAAATACAATCCCTAGCGCATTACCATTGAAACAAAGAATTATACATTAATATATTTTTAATTTTTGAATAAAATAGATTTTTTGTGAAAAAATAAAAACATAAGTAATGAAATAAATTATGTGGGAAGGAAGGAATTTAAAAAAAAAAAAAAAAAAAACCAAAAAAGTTGTATCTCAATTGATAATCACCCATTTCTTTCATTCAAGAGGTTCAAGAATCAATTCTTAGTGGCGTCATTTGATTCTTGAAATATCAAGAGTTTTATTTGTTATACATGTGAGTACGTATGTGTTGTATTTCATAAGCTTATAGATGAACAACTCATAAGATTTGTTATAAATGTACCCAAAAAAAAGGGGATGATTTTTCATCAAATGAACCTAAAGCCTAACTGTGTCCATGGGTTTGTGAGAAAAAACAGGAGGTGAGGGAAAGTAAAATATATGAGAGAAAAAAATAAAATATTTATTTTCATGAGTTTAGAATATAAAATGGATGAAAGAATAATTTTTTTAATATTATTATATTTAAATATATGAAAAGAAAAATAAAAAATATATATAATTGTATAGTGTCAAATTTTCTCATTTTTTAAATAAAATAAATAAAAAAAAAAATTCTGTTATTTTCCTTCCTTAATAAAATTCATACTTCTCTTTATTTACTTTATTTTTCTTGCTCTCTGGTCTCTTCATGAACAATGCGTAAAGACCCCGGAATCTGAAAGGGATCCACTAACCCATGTGGAGCCCACGCCCGACCCAATTAGCATTTCTCTCCGCCGTCTAATATAACTGCCTCGAACAGCTGGTCCTTTTGGCCACGCGTTCTACGCTGCTTGATTCTGTTTGCGTGACGTGGAAAATTGCCACGTGGAGGGATGTGGACTTCCATTGGCTCATGCCCAGCTGGCTAGTTGGGTGGATTACCCAAAATGGGTAAAAGCCATCTTAGGCCCAAACCTAGCACCGACCTAAACCACCTTAAAAACTCAAAAAACTTTCCAATTTTAACCAAAAAATTTGAAGCAACTTGACAACTTGTAAGACTGATCGTCCAACCTAACCTGGGTTCCCCAAAACTAGCTACTGCTTTTTTTCTTTCGCATTCTGCGTTCTCCCCCAAAGATTTTGTTATTTTATTTCAAGAAAAATTACGCATTCCAAATTTATTTTAATTGATATATTTATCGAAACACATTTTAACTCAAAATACGCTTATCATTTTTCTTGATACTTATGAGTGCTTTTAGTAGACACATGCTATCATGTGGAATTAGAGGATAATAACATAACATAACATATTAGTTTGTAAAATTATTATGCCCAATAATTGTAATTTACGTTTGTGGATATTTATTTAAGTTAATTATATGAATTCAAAATTTCTATCCTACTTTATATTGTATATATCATCATGTCACAGTCAATGTAAAGTGGGCTTTATCCAAAATAATTGCAATTTTTTAAAAATCAAATAGTTGTTTATATTTAGACATATTGGAATATATGATCGTGTTTGACATGGAAAGAAAGTAATAAAAGCTAGTAATTTCCTAGAACACCGTGTAAACTCAAACTTGGAGGAAAATGAAAGGGAAATAAGAAAAATTTAAATTTTTAACATTTACCTTTGTTTTGTCGTACATTTCCTATATTCACACTAAAGGAAAACTATTTCTACAGTTTCAGAAATTTGTATGGTAATTATTAAGCTAATTATCTATCTTTATTTACAAACAAACTATACAAGTATATATAATAACTACCAAATTTTGATCAATTGCAATTTACAATATAATAATGTATGGATTTTTGAATTTAAAATTTTATAAATTAATCATCAAATTATTTAATATCTTTAACTTTAAAACATAATAAATAAATAAAAAATAATAAGAAGAAGCATATAATTGAATTATCGAACTAACGATTTCTATACTTGTCAAGTGTTCAATAAATTTCTTAAGTTGGCCTCGTAGTAGGGACTGCCCCTCATTTGTGGAGCTGCCAGTCTGCCACCTTGCCTACTATAGTACTATACCACTACGTAAGGTAGACTTTTCTTTTATTGTTGTGGTACCAAATTTACTCCGTTATAGAATTTTAATTATCATATACCAAACAAATAAATAAATAAATTAATTAATTAAATTATCTTACACTCCACAGCCCCACAGGTCCAAAAAGCTAGTTAAAGCGAAAGGAGAGAAAAAAGAGTCATCGCCAACTGCTAGTTTATGCAATTAATCTCTTATAGAAACTCAAATCTATCTATCTATCT
>JAUMHB010093847.1:0-10860 GCA_032359685.1 Pittosporum tobira
GATCATTTTATTCAAAATAGAATAATTTCTTGCTGAGCATCTTTCGCTCACTCTTGCTGTGTTTTATAAACCTTCCAAAACTGATCGAGCGAAGCGAAACCTCGAAAGGCAAGGGAAAGGTAGAATATTACTAGGTTATTCCCCGGATTTGTTCTAGCTTGAGGAATTGTAATTCAAACTTTGTGCGACTCCTGTTCGCATTTAATAACCCTATTATTGTAAGACTTATACTTTTAATTAAATTTACGTTTCCGCTATGTAATTCATTCGTACGATCGATTCTTGTAAGATATAACAGGGTGAGTTGCCTAATATTGACTACTCAATGTGCTAAGACGATATCTGACGACTAGATTTTCACGAGAATTAGGAGGTGGAAATTTGGGGGCGTCACAACATCATTGTCAAAATTATAGACATTGTGCAATTGTATGAAGGAAACAGAAACAACATCTGATACTTTTTCCATTTCTTCCTTTGAGTGGATTTTTTTTCAAACAAACTGTACAATATTACATGTGTTATATTTAAAGATAAACTTAAGTATATAAAATGTATAAATACATTTCGAGAACGTCTTAAAATATGTGTTGAATTGTTAAATTTTTATTATTTGTTAAGGATATAATGAATATTATTTTTAAAGTAAAAGAAATATTATATTTAAAAATAGTTTAAAAATTCATCTATATTCATCTATAGTTTAAAAATTCACAAAATGATAAATTAAACACACACACACACACACACACACACACACACACACACAGAAGAGTTGGATTCATAACCAAGATTAACTAGTTATACAAAATAATCATATCCGTTCATTTTTTATCCGACGGGACAACATTAAATTATTTAATTTTTGTACACGCATAAAATTATTCAATGGCATACAATATTTTTTTGCGCGCACAAAAAGGACAATAATTATTGTATGCACAATTTTTTATGTGTACATAAAATTTACGTCATTACCCTTAAATTTCCCTTCCTCGCGCAACAAATAATAACATTCACTTCATCTTTCATGCACTTTTCGCCAATAGATACACCATATCATATCCAAGCAATTTAAAATCTTTATTAACAAAAAAAGTGCAAATGCGCTTATTTAGATCCACCATATCATATCCAAGCAATTTAAAATCCTTATTAACAAAAAATAGCTTTGTGCAATTACATTTCTTTCTTGTTCGAATAATCTGCAGAACATATGTGAGCACATAAAATTTATGCGCCTACAACATGTGTCAAATAGCCTATGTGCTATTTTTTTTTTTGCGCCCTTAAATAATTTTATACGTATACAAAAATTAAATAAATTAATCATGTATCATTAAATTAAAAATAAATAAATATAATTATTTAGACTACCTAACTAATTTTAACTATAGATCCAATCTCATACATATATGCTTTTTCGATGTTTTCCTTTGTGTGGATTTTTGTTCACGCAGAGGTCAACATGGATGTTTATTTATTTGTTACCTCTCTAAGTCTGTATGAGTCACACGCGCGCACACACAAAAGAAAAAAGAAAAAAGAAAAAAAAAGTAATATTATATAACTATTAGCTTATTAGGTTATAAATTTTATCGATGTGTTTTATTATTTTCTAAAAATAATTTTAAGTGGCATATTTTTGTAATATTAAAATATTTATTCTTAAATTGTAGTATATTATTATTATTTTTAAAAATATATCTCGGTATTTCATTAACATTATTTATTCTCAAATTGATATGATCATTTGAAAAATATGTGTATTCTTTTTTATTGAAGTTAGAAGTAGCATTTTTTATTAGTTATTTTAAGTATATATAATTATATATATTTTCTTATTTCATTATGATGGCCTCTATTATTTGATTTATGGTCGGTTGACAAAACAATCGCATTATTTTTATTATTTTAACTTGCACTTTAACATTTTAAATATGTCAACTTACACCTTCAGAGCTTACATTTTTTTAAGGCATTCATTTTCTAAAAATTTTCTAAAACCATCTCACATAATATGTAAATAAAGACATAAATGTCCAAATTAAATATACTTTTAAATTGTTAAACTAAAATGTATTGAAGCTCTCAAAACATCTTACTTATTATTTGAGAGTTCTAATTATTGATTGAACATGCAGTTCTAAAATATTTTTTAAACATTTACATTCATATTTATACAATACGTAAAATCAGTGTTTTAAAAATTGATATGTGAACTTAGGCGGTAAAGGAGAGCCTACCATTTAAACAGTCTTAATCAGACACTAATCGAACATAGGTAGGGATTAATTGGTATTAGACGCTCAATTTACCTAAGCGGTGGATGACATTTTAAGATTAATTCAAGTATTAATCGGAATTAAACAAAAAATTTTAGAACAATAGATAAAACGCATACGTGACACGACACTAAAAAATTTGACAAATCTTTTGTCAAAAAGATGCATGTTGATAAAAAAAAAAAAAAAAAAAAAAAAAAAAAAAAAAAAAAAAAAAAAAAAGAAGATATAAACCATAAACTATAAAACAACTGTTTAAACTCAACTAAAATAATATTATCTATGTCTAATTTATATTGTCATAATTAGAAATTACAAGTATATTAAGAAATTTTATTATTTGTCATCTATACCCTTTTCATTATCATATTATATATAAGCATTATTTAATGGATAGATAGAGAAAATTAGTAGAATTAATAATTCTTTTATTTTCAAGAAAATATTTGTTATTTCAAAATTATGAATATTATTGAAAAAAAGGTAAAAAATAATTCAAAAAAAATAAATAAGATAAATAAATTTAGACAAATTAAAAAAAAAAAAAAAATTCAATTGGATGAAGAGAATATTAGATATATAATTAAGAGACTCAAAATAAAATATAAACAATTTTGATTTATCCACTGATACTTAATCAAGATGACGATAACATATGTAAATGTTAGTAGGCCCCACTCAAGTGCTTCCCCGCCCACTAGCCAACTACTTTGAGCTTTTGATACACGTTTTTCTCATTTGATAAACGTGAAAAACATTTTTAATATGACTATATATGCCACAGTTGGTGTTATCTAATACAGCATGAAAGTGACATATATGGTTGTACAACTTTAGCATGAAAGTGACATATATGGTTGTACAACTTTTTGCAGTCTGCCCTAATTGAAACTTTCAACTCGCTACTGTGTGTTTGTTTGGTAGCAATTGTAGAAATTTGTCAAATTATAATTTATAATTTAAATTTAATTTTAATATATGTTAAAATTAAAATTAAATTATAAATTAAATTTTTTAAATTTAAATTTAATTTAATATAATTATTTATTATATTTAAATATTATAATTTCTCAACATTATTATCAACTAAACTCTATGTATACGAATGATTCCGCCTACAGGCCACAGTCCTCCGATTTGGTCACATCTACAGTATAGTATATAGGGTATTATACTAATACAGTAATTTGTCATTAGATGACTGAATTAACGAAAGGTCAGTTTTTTCCTTCCACTTTCTTCCATGCATGTGCCTTGTTAAAGATCTTGTACGAACCTATTACGTAGAGAGATGGTCGAGTATCTAAGATAATTATTTGGAATCAATTGTTATTATACTTAAATTTTTAAATAATTATTTAAAAATTAATTAATTAATTCTGTTTAAAAATATTTAAATATTTAAAGTAAATTTTAGAACATTGGTCCAAGAGGGTAGAATTTTTTATTTTTTTTCCCTTCTTGGTATAGTAATTCTTGTTGGTTGTCAGCACCGCATGAGCTGCGGCGACCAAACGGATCGCGATGGCAAGATGGTCATAAAATATACTCCTTTTGTTTTCAATCTACTATTTAAATATTAAAAATGACAAATGTTAGAAGTAGTCAATACGTTTAGATAATTTAGGATAATTACAAATATATTCCAAAAGTTGAAAATAAGACTATTTCTATAACACGTAGGTAGCAATGTAATCCGAGCGTTTTAAAAATAATGACTAAAATATTAAAAGTCTACATATCAAGAAAATTTATTTTTTATAAAAAAAAATATTTATCACTATATTATCCCTTTTTTTAAAGTCACCCATTTATTATCTCAACCAACCTACAAAAATTAACTTTTCACCTACTAAAAAACAAATACAAAAAAAATATTTTATCAAAAAAAATTCATTTAAACCATTATTTTTAAAACAAAATAAAGAAGTTCTTAGACTATTATTTTTTAGACGGTTGAAGTATTAAACATTTATCCTTTTTTTTTCTTTTTTTGAAGAGTAAATTTTATTTTGAATCCACTAAGAATATCTAATATTTCAAATTACATTCTACAATTTTATTTGTGTCAAATCAAACATATTAGATCTGTCTTTGTTCATATTGACCATTCTATCAACATAGTTTAACAATTTTGAGTCCATTAAATATATACAATGTTTCAAAATGTACCATAAACTTTTACTTTTGTTTTATTTTGAGCCCCACTAATTATGTCCAATGTTTAACGATTTTTTTGATTCAGTGGTGTAATACGAATCAAAAACGTAGTGAAGATGTCTTGTTTGACACAAATGAAAATATAGAGTGCCGTTTGAAACATTATGTATATTTAGTAAACTCAAAATAAATTTTACTCTTTTTTAAATAAAATACATGGCCCATGCAGGTCTCAAACCCGCAACCCAGTCAAACCTAATTATCAACAAGATAAATATTGATGAATACAAAATATTTTGTTTGTTTTCTTTAATTTTTCCCATATAAGAATCATGGAAGAAAATTTCAAGGATGAATAAAAGGCGAGCGCCAATTTTCAGAAGTGTTTAAAGTGATTAGTATAGCATGATCTTTTTATCATACATGACAAAATTTGAGAATTTTGAAGCTCATTAATGATTTGGATATTGTTAGAGAATGCAACGGGTACCAAAGGTCATTCTACGTACGTCCTTCAGGAATTAAGATTGAACGTGCTCTGCAAGATAATATGGCCAGCATTTGTCTCCGATCATCAAGAATCGTTTATCTATCCTCTCAAGAGTGTTAGAAAACTTTTATGAAATTACCCTCAAATAGTAACACAATTATAAACACAACGAAACAAAATAAGAGATGGTAAAAATTAAAATTATTAAAATAAAAGTTCTAACATAGTTTTGCAATTATAATAGAACAATTAACAACAAACATAATATATATATATATATAAATTGCAGAGAATTAGGGTTAGAGAATTGGCCTGTAAAATAGGAATGAGACGTGTTGAAATACTGCCCTAAGTAACTTATTGCGCCTCTTCGTGCAAAGTTGAAATTGCAGGAAAGCTCTCTATCAGTATAACACCCAAATTGGATTTCTCCTCTCGGATACGAATAGTAGGTAAATATGATGATGATTTTCCCAATATGCTCAGCAAATTTGAACTAGAAATTTGAAAACAAAGCAGTATACTTTTTTGGGATGTATTGAAAGTAAGAAATTTTATTTCTCTATAATAGAACTCAATTGCTTTGGAAGAAGAAGAATTTTGTAGAGGTTTTTAGGAATTTAAATCAGCTTTTATATAAGACATATCAAAGAAAAAAAGAGACGTGATGTTTCTGTTAAAAGGAGGTGATGCTCTGTAAAAAGATACGTTGCTAATTTCCTTTTTTCTTTTAATAACAGAGAAGACCAATGGTAAAAATGAAAGGAGAATGAAACTAATTTTTTTTAATAAATAAAATCAATATTTAAAATTTTAATTTTATATAGATATTTATTGTGTAAATATCCAACAACACCCCCCCCCCCCCCCCCCCCCCCCCAAAAAAATTAAAAACTTTAATAAATATGACAAAATAGTTTTGTTGAGCACATGAATATTATGTATTCAATACAAGTAGCTTCAGGTTTTGAACTTGCACCTAGTGACAATCGCTTCAATTCGAGAGACAACAGTGGACTATGCTTGGAACTAGGTTCTTTAACTAAATTTTAGCAAAAACACACATAACATGGAAAATTAAGACATCACGGGTTTGCGCTATATAGGCCATGCGCCACAACCGTCTCATGAGAGTTTTAAGGATTAGCCCAAGTCCCATAGTTGCGGCCTCACAACTACTCTCACATATGTAAGTCCTCAAAGGTACAGTGAACTAATACCTTGCAAGTTCTGCCTTATGACTTCTTAAGAGCATTAAACTCAACCTTCATCGTTCACATCATAAGCACTTTAAATCATAGAAATGGGGCTGAAAATTGTATTTAAGTACATTTTCTAAAGAGTTATACTCCATATAAGTGCTAGCACATAGTTACTCATCCAACCTGTGGTTGCCCTTGAAACTTATATTGGAATGACCAATATGAAAGTAGGGTTGCCGTTGTTGATAACTCACCTATAGGCTTAGCCCCATTCCTCTTACTGACTCTAAAATTTTGTTCTTCGATAAACCTTTCGTCAAATGATCCGAAAAATTTTGCTCCAATCTCACAAAGTTAACTGTAACGTTATCACTTAAAAGCCGCTTAACTAACTTGTAACGAATCTGCAAATGTCTGCTCCACTTGGAAATAATCGTTTTTTGTTTCAACAAGTCAATGAGAGATTTACGATCACAATGTATAAAAATTGTAGGAACAGGTTTAAGCACAAAAGGTAAATCAAACAAGAAATTATGAAGCCATTTAGCTTCAGTGCAAGAAAGATCAAGTGCTATGAGTTCAGACTGTGATGTGTTTTTAGATATAACTATTTGTTTAATTGAGACCCAAGAAATAACTGCACTACTAAATATAAAAATATAACCAGAAGTAGGCTTTACATTATGAGAATCAGTTACCCAATTAGCATCTGAATACCCCTCTAAAATATCAGGATAACCAGTGTATAATAAAGAGTAATCTATAGTACCTTTTAAATACTTAAAAACTCTCTCTAGTGCTATCTAATGGTCTTTGCTAGGATTACTAGTATATCTACTAAGTCTTCCTACGGGTTGTTATATCAGGTCTAGTCCTATTCGAGATGTAAATAAGAGAGTCAATCATTTGAGAATATTTTAATTGTGAAACTGGTTCACCCTTATTTTTCTGAAGTGCTATACTAGAATCATAAGGTGTACCTACAGGCCTACAATCAAAATAGGTATACTTTTTAAGCATTGATTCAATAGAATGAGATAAATTCAAATGAATACCTTTATCAGTTGTTGAAATTTTTATTCCCAAAATAACATTAACTTCTCCCAAATCGTTCATATCAAATATGTTAGATATATATTTTTTAAAATCAATAATATGAGACATTGACCTACTAAATATCATAATGTTATCAACATATAAACACAAAATTATGAAGTGCCACCAATCTTCTTAGCATATGTGCATCTATCAAATTCATTAGATATAAAATCATATTTAGAAATTACACTATTAAATTTTTTATGTCATTACTTAAGAGTTTATTTTAATCCATACAAAGATTTAATCAACCTACACATTTTTTCTCTTGTCCCTTCACCACAAAACTTTCTGGTTGTTTCATATAAATTTCTTCATCTAAGTCCCTATTTAAAAATGCAGTATTAGCATCCATTTGATGAAAATATATCTTATAAATTAAGAATAATTCAAGAAGGGTTCTAATGGTAGAGATTCTAACAACTGGTGAATTAGTATCAAAATAATCAATTTCTTTCTTTTGGGTATAGACCTTAGCAACTAGTCTCGATTTATATTTATCTATTGATCCATCAGGTCTGAGTTTTTTTTTTTTTTAAATCCACTTACACATCCTATGACTTTACAGCCTTGTGGTAGATCTATTAAGTGTCAAGTATTATTTTCCATGATTGATTTCAATTCACTATCTATAGCTTCTTTCCAAAAAGGAGCAATGTTAGAATGCATAGTTTCTACAAAACAAGAAGGTTCACCTTCAACTAAAAAAGTAAAGAACTCTTCACCAAAATTTTTCTGTATTATATGTCTCTTACTCTTTCTAGGTTCAATTAGGGAAGTAGAAGTGCTAGGCACATTAGATGTAGAATAAAAATTTTTATCCACAAGCTCTCGAGGTATCCTAGTCTTGTATGGAAATATATCCTCAAAATATGTAGTGTCTCTACCTTCTATAATAGTATTAGTAGAGATGTCACGGCAATCAGAATTAACCACTAGAAATCTATTAGCGTTACTATTTTGAGCATATCCAATAAAAATTGCGTCTATAGTTTTTTATCCTAATTTTCTCTTTCTAGGTTCAAGAATTCCAACTTTCGCTAAACAACTCCAAACTTTAAGATGATTAAGTTTTGGTGTTCTACCTTTATACTATTCATAAGGTGTTTTGTTAGTAATTTTATAAGGAATTCAATTTAGAATATAGCAAGCAGTAATTAAAGCCTCACCTCAAAGGTTTTCAGGAGCACCAGAATTTACTAACATAAAATTTACCATATCCATTAAGGTTCTATTTTTTCTTTTAGCTACTCCATTAGATTGAGGAGTGTATGGATGTGACACTCCCAAATCTAGATATCTACACCCCGACTTGAGTTGTCAATTTATTATTAATATCACAACTTACAAACGTACAAGAATTTATTATAAAGTACATCATGTCATGCTAGAAATACTATAAATGACACACTTCACAAATTATTAATCTTTTAGCCAATAGTATACAGCGGAAACATCTAAGCAACTGGATCTCTAGTTCATTCCCCCTAATAACCCCGCTATCAGTTATCTGCACCTGAAAGAAATATGAGACAAATGAGTGAGCTCAAATAGCTCAACAAAAAATAGCATGACTAAAGATAATTGAAACAAAGAAAATTATCCTTAGTCTTATAAGTCAGCAAATTTAGTGTAAATGAGAACATAGACATATGAAATACTGTCAAATGTAACTACACGAGAAAGGTAAGTACGTAAATAAAGCAATTATGAATGTCTAAATTCTTCATTCTTTAAACAATCATCAGGATATCATTACTGGATATGCCAGCATACGTGACTTTATCACACAGGTAAATGTCACCAATATCACACATCTTTGCCCCCGGCCAAAGACAATCATAATTTAACAATTTTTCCACATAGGCCATTAATATAATTTTTGTATGCCCTTACCACTCAGGCTAAGACACCCACAATCAATCTGATTTTGAAACCTGATGACCACTGAAATAATTAAGATGAGACTTTCAAAGTCTGTAACGAAAGTAACCAAACATCAATAAGATAGAATCAATGAATTTAGAAATTATTGTTACTCAATGAGTAGTAACAACTGATCAACAATCAAATTATCCACATATATCCAAATTGTCAACATATGCTCAAGGTTAAATATAATACTCGTTCTCAAGAGTTTCAAAACTGAATAAAGTGTTTTCAGTCACAAGAATCTATTCAAGAGGAAATGATAGCATAACGTAAAGGTCAAAAGATATTCTTTCTAGTGGAAGCAAAAGGATGGTACTCCTTATCTTAACACATACTCTGTAAGTTATGTCTTCCTAGGAGTAGTTGACCTATAAATCATTTTGCATATTATAATATAATCAATAATAAATATATAATTAAGTATATCTTTTATCCATGGTTTCACAAGTTTGCCAAATACCAATTTATAATAGAAAATAATTTTGTATGATTTAAGAATCATATTAAAATAACTTTATTCAAAAGTTGATAATAACTTGAACAATATTTGCGGGAGTTTAAAAGTGAAAGATTTACATAAATCTTGCTAAGAAGACTTCTCCTATAGAATATGATTTTGTAAATGTACTTTGCAAGTTTGTATGAATGTATAATAAAATTATTTCGTCAAAGATGAAAAATAAAATAATTATTACCTGAAATCTTCTTGTAATAACACTTGAATTCTCTTACAAAATAATTTTAACAACATTCTAGAAGTACTCTAAAAAATACTCACAATATAGTATGAAGAGAATGGAGAAAAATGTGCAAAATCCTTCTACCAAAACCATCTATTTATACTAGAATTTTGTCAATACTTCTTTAAGAATTTTTGTTTTTATTTTTTTATAAACAAATAACAAATTTTCAAATTTTTTGTTCTATCATTTAGCACTTTCAAACTTCTCATCCTTACTTAGCATATATTTTCCAAAACTTATACCCATCTCACATAATTCATGATTCACATATTTTTTAACCAAAAATTCATTTTCATTGCTTTATTAAAATGAAAATAAAATGTCAAAACTTATGTCATGTTGTATAAAAATTAATAATAAAATGTCAAAACCTCATTTCATGCTTTATTAAAGTAAAATGCCAAAACTTTGTTTCATTCTTCATGCAAACTTTAAATCTTCTCCAAATTTCAATTCTTTCTGGGGAAGCTTCGTACACCAAACTTTCCTTATACTCCAACTCACGTGAATTCTATCACATAACTATTTTGTAAAAAATTCCATCACTTAATTTTTATCAAAACTTACTCAGGTAAATATTACTTCCAACCATCCATTAATTAACTCATTTTACTTATCCAAAATTAGCTACTTATTAATTAACATTCATACCCCACTAATATAATATTTTTCAATTTTTTCTACTAATAATTCTTCAAGCACTTCATAAGTATCCTATACAGTAAATTTAATAATTTTTCCACTGACTCCTAAAGTCATTTCTTATCTGACAGCTATGCTATTACACAGTTACCCTCATATATCCAGTACTACACTTTAGTATATTTTATAATTGTTTCCAATACTATTGCAGATATTTAAAACCACTGATACTGATCGTAGAAAATTATTTATCAGATACATCAACATCAAATATATATATATATATATATATATATATATATATATAT
>JAUMHB010093858.1:0-10859 GCA_032359685.1 Pittosporum tobira
GGGGTCCAATAGAGAAAAAAGAGACTTGACTCAATCAGTAAAAGCTTCAAATGAATCTCTTTCCTTCTTTATTGGGCAAAATACTTATAAATTGGGTGATTAACATCTCTGGCGCAGTTGGGGTCTCGACTAGTAAAAAGTTTTGGGGGTCCAATAGAGAAAAAAGAGACTTGACTCAATCAGTAAAAGCTTCAAATGAATCTCTTTCCTTCTTTATTGGGCCGATCATCGCAAGATTGACAATGCATACATTTCTATATGTTAAATTGAAAATCTACCGAGACTTAGAATATAAATTTGAAAAATAAAATATCCAAGAGAGGAAAAGAAAAGGTTTACATGCCTCTTATATTTTTGCAGAAATTCTCACCACTTATGTTCAAAGAAAAACAATGCAACAAAGCTTTTCTCACTTTGTGACTATTTGTCTAACCATTGTCCAATTTTTTTGTAACATATTTTGACGATACTTCGTGCACTTGATATAGACCTTTACCTCTCTTGACGTAAAGTATCGTTCCATATTTTGTGTTTAGGATATTAAGTATTGTCTAGTATTTTTGTGTTATTTTATTTTTTTGGCAGAACAAGATTTTTTGGTCTTTTCATATCGTTTTTCGGTCTTCCTCATCATAGCTAGGAAGGTAAATCTTCCAACCCTTTATTTTAAAATTCAATAATTTTGTTAAATTATCGTTTTTATGACTAAATTATGGTTCAATGAGAATTTGGTTGGATATAGCATGTTTATTCATAGTGATGTATTGTAAACATGTTTTTTGTGGTTAAAATTGATTGTTTGCAGTTAAAATTGCCATGAACATTACGACTTATGATAGATATCATGTTTAGACCGATCAAATATATAATAATATATCAAATAAACATAAAGTTATGATTTTTACAAACTACGTAAGTAGTTGGTGACTTATTATCTACACTAAATATTAAATACTTCTTTTATTCTTAAATAATTGTATTTTTAAAGGGAAAAAAATATTTCAATTTAATTGTCATTTTTACATTTCAATGTAAAAGTCAAAGTATGATTTTCTTAGTTTCGTTCTCTTTCATCTTTCCAATAAATTTGCTTCAATAAGCATTTTTCTTTATTTCTCTCATCCTTATATTTTTAAGTATTATACTCATATCAATAAAATAATAATTAATTTTTTTAATCTACGTATATACCTCTAAAAAGACCGTTATTTAAGAATGGAGGGAGTATAAGTCCACCATTATCAATTAAAAAAAATTATATATATCCTTAATAAATTATTTTCTCAAGATATGAACATAAAGCTTTATAGAACAGAGGAATGAACATATATTTTCTGTGCGGGTACAAGAAGAGAGATTACAAACAGAAAATAAAGCAAAATATTCACAGCTACACAGTTCATAATAAACAGCAAAATTCAACAAGGAGGAGATCTTTATCTATACAGTTCCAAATATTCAAATAGAAATAAACGGTTTCAAGCCAAGAAAGAACTTTCCCATTGGGCCTCCGAAGAAGCTAGGCATTGTTGCCCTTCTTCCCCTGGATTCCGGAGCCTTTGATCTTGCTGGGGCTTTCTTAACATTTAACATCATCCTCTGTCCGATTTCTTTCCTGAGATCTTCGATAGTTTTCCTGTCCACTGGCTTTCCTGAAGCATCTCTTACGTAGAAGACACTCCTTGATTGTTCCTCAAACGTTGACACGCCAGCTCGTGTGACTGACAGCCCATTTTCTCGCAGAATTCTTGTAACTTCTGATAGCAAGCCTACCCGGTCCTTTGCACACAGCTCTAGCCTTACTCCCTGTATAGCAATCAAATTTAAATCTACTCATTCTATTAGTTTTGGTGCTATAAAATGTTGAAATTATTAATTATGATCATTTTTCTTCATTTACGTTCTTCTGTTGAACAGAAGTACCACAACCCTTTCAGATACAAACCACAGTATTATTCCAATATAAATTGGCACTTGAGCATTAATGTTATTTAACAGGATACACATCAATAGATGGAAAAAGCAAAAAAAGAGTGCCCTTATATTTTGGTACAGAGGGTTATGTACCATACACTGAGTGCTTACATAATTAAGGATTTTGATGAGTAATAATAAAATCATGCCAAAGTAATTTATTCCTCCTCACCTCACTTACTCTTCGTCGAATTGCAGCTTCAAGACACTTGATGACTCTTTCTTTCTCACCTTCAGTTTCCAGACTGCAGCCGTCCATGTGACGAATATAATACTCCTACAAGTTCAGTAAAATCAATACCTATATATTATAGTCAAAACACCAAGTTCAGGTTAAGAACAAACAGTGAAAAAGATGAAGTTCATAGAAAATTTACTAATCGTGTCTTAAGCATAATATTGGTAGGATAAGTTATTTCATTTAAACAAAATTTCAGAAAGGAATTTCTTCGTAATAAAAACGTGCAAAAATACCTGCAATCCGTAAGGTCCATCAGATGAGATGGTGGCATGAAAAACAACATATTCCATATCTGTGAGAGTGCACACTATGTCAAACATCAGTTTTGTCCGATCTTTGCATTTGACACTAACCACTGAGTACCCTTTCTCCTCCCAGCGATCAATAGTGATTTTCGGTTGGAACGAAGAAGCATAAATATCTGTCACATCAGCTGCCAAACCTTCACCTTCGTAATCCCTGTCAGCAAACATCATCTGGTGGAGTCGCCTATCAATATGAGTCAAACCTTCGGAAATACTAGTTCGAGAGACTTTCTCATCATGCCCACCAAGGATGTTCTTGAGTTGCTCTTTCATAACAGATAATCGAGCAGGGTCATTTACAGCACAACGGGTAGTATTGTCATTTACATAAACAACACAAGCTACTCTTTGATTGTGGGTCCACACCTCGGCAGCAGTTACATTGATTAGGAGGTTGCTGAGGATTGCAGAGATTTCGGATAAGAGACCTGGGCGATCCCTGCCTACAAGCTCAACCGCAGTGTGGTCACCCATAGATTGAATCCCTACTCTCTGTCCCGGCCAAGTTTTTGACTTTTCTGCTTTGTGGGCTTTGGGATCTAGAGCCTATTATAACAAAGATAATGGAAAACATAGAATAAATTAATCGTACAAGTTATATGTAAGGCTATTACAACTGAGGTGTTGGACATCACAACCTTGTTTAAGCAAACCACAGATGAGTAGAAACTTACATTTTCTAAGAATTCAATGGTTTCACTGTCGGTGATTTTGTTCCCCTGCTGATCCGTAACGTGAAAAACTGTCGAGTAAAATGACGGTTAATTAATCCGTGACAGTGAACTTCGATTTAAATGATTAATTAAATTACTGGACGTCCACAATAAGCTAGTGGAGGGAATTCACAATCCATAATGGCTGTGTTGTCATTATGATAGAATTAAGCTGCATATTTTTAGTGTTCTATTGACAATGCCATAGCAACTTGACGAGAACGAACTTAGTCGCTAGCCATAAAAACTATAAACTCAAAAAAAGACATACTGTCCATGAACCATTGACCGTCAGAAGAGACATAAGCTTTGGTTATGACGAGGTCAAGGTCTGATAAAATTTGAACAACTTCCAGCAGTATTCCCGGTTTGTTTACACTGTCAACCTAACCGTCAAATCCAACAACCTTCATTTAGTCATATTCCAAGTAGAATATTAGATATGCTAATTAGTATATGAATGAAATGATGTTTAGAATATAACAATGTGTATAGTGAACTTTATGTATTCCAGCCTGTGACTTGTAATCTTGCCACATGGCACTGCAAGAGATTGGGAACTATGCCACAGCTTGGCCAGCTCATCATCCCCAAGGTAAAATTCATGATATATTGAAAATTACCTGGACTAAAGTACAGTTCTTGCAACTAATGTTGTTGACAGATACCCTACAGAGGATATTACAGAGAAGAAGAGATTAGAATGACAAAGGTACCTTCTAAAATTACTGAGGAATCTGGGATGAAAGATTACATGAAAACAGATCAATAATGGGGCATAACAATGCAATTATTTTTAGTTTGAAATGTTTGAAATCTGTAACAAGGGTATTTAAACGATGGCAGTAGGATTTACTTTAATACTAATAAAGAAGCAATCATACAGAGACGAAGACAAGAAAATGAGTGTAAGAGATAACCTTGGAGGGTTTATTCTGAAGTTAAAATCCTCGTACTCAGGATCAAAGTAAGGTAAACCTGAAGCCATGAAAACCTGTCTTCTCCGATGCCAGAAGATGACTCTATTTCATCTGTGCTAATTACACCAATGATAGAACTTAGCAGGTCTTAAGTGGTAACCTTATTCTGTCACCAATTATAATTTTAAGCAAACTTCAAAAGCAGAAAAGAATTTCCAAACAAAATTTTTTTCCCCTAGTTTTATATACAAGTAATTGAGGTCTTCTTACCCTGTTTACCAGAAAAAGGAGCTATTCTGGCATTGTCGTTTCTTAAGGCTTAGGGATAAAAAAAACAGGTGCATAAGCTAATGTGAATTTGGAAGCACGTAAAAAGGATATGCTGCTCGTTCTTTTTTTTTTTTTTCACAGTGATTTCTGAATTTACTGTCCAAGGCTCTAAGGGTCATATCGACCATTAAGACATTAGGAAAAGGTGAATTTGGTATTTTTAAAAGAGAAATCTCCATTTGAAACAGAAATTTTCAATGCCCTCAATGTTTAATTTGCAAAATTGCAGCTTGTGAGACCCCATTTCTACAGCCAACATCTGTACCCAATAAACGGGTCCTCGATAGATATTTAAAATCTCTGAACCCTGCTCATTCATTGTACAAATCCACTTAAAAAACTATTAAACGTAATTGGAGTTATACTGTATTTCTTAAGACCAATATTACCAGGTCTATCCATTTGGAAACCTCGAATCCAAACGCAGCCTAAAGGTTTCTGCGATACATGTTTTCCCATCTCCAAATAATGGCCCCAAAAAAAAAAAAACAAAAAAAAAGAAAAGATGAGTAGTGGGACGCAGGAGCGAATCCTGTAAATGAGTGTATACATGTGGAGGACAGTAATCTAATCAGAAACTAATTATGAATCTGCAAGAATAATTAGAACATCTCATGAACATGACGTAAAGATTTTGATTCTTAGATGCTCCCTGCCAGACCACCCACCATGTCACAGAATCTGCCACTCACATCACTCTAAAGTAAAAAGTTAATATCTTTTATTCTCTCCATTTAAAAATGAGAAATACGATATAACATGACAATTTTTTCATACTTTTATGTTTATAATTTTATTTCAAGTTATAACTTTGTTGTAGACGATTGTAAATTAGAATAATTTTGTGGACAAAATTAAAAATATCATGATTATTTATTATTTTAAAATAGAAATTTAGAATGGAGTACATATATATATATATATATATGTAACACACTGCGAAAACATGTGTTTCTTTCTGAATTGAAGAATTTGGAACTCAAATTCCGAAAGTCTATGAACTTACTGAATTCCAATCAAGCGTTCCTTGCTTTCAAGTTTCAATTGTTGCTCGAATTTAAGACTCCGCGGATGATGACTTCTTAGAGGCTGAAACTATAAACACAAAATAAATTCTCCATACCACATGCATAGACAGACAGAGACACACAAACTCTCTCTCTCTCTCTCTCACACACACATACACACACAAAAACACAAACTTACGCGCACACACACACACAAGGAAAGTATTGAACTGACCTTGAAGCTGATTTCTTGTACAGAGATAGTATTATGATCATTCAAGAAGAGAGAGAAATGAGAGGAGGAAGAAGAAAAGCAGGGTTGGTAGTATCTGCTTTAGACGTTGGAAGAGCACTTGCACACAACAAATGCTCCCCCGCAGTCTCTCTCTCTCTGTCTCGCTCTAGAACTGTCTGTGTCTCTTACTGGAGTGTTAGTGCTTCATAGATATATATGCATAGAGATTTAAGTGTGTGTGTGAGAGAAAGCGAGTATCAAAGATTATAATAACAGTGTACTGACGCGGCAACCACAGAGGATACAGGGCCCACCTCTCTACCAACTTTGTATTGCATGCGAAGGTGAGATTATTATGCGCCATAGGGAATGTTTGGTTTATTGCGATTAAATTGATTATAATTTATTTTTAAAAATTAATTATTTTAAAATTAATTTAATTTTTTTTATAAATTAAATATAATAATATTATTAATATATTTTAAAAAATTAGTTTAAATATTTTTTTAATTTAAAAAATATTTAATTAATAAATAAATTATAATATATTTTAAAATAAGTTGTGTCAAACAAGCGCATAATTTCAAGAGTCGCGCGGGGAGTCACGCGACAAGTACAGGGGGAAGGTTCCTTACGGATTTTTTAAAACATGAGGGACAAGCGTGGCTGAGCTGGTGTGCCTCAAATTGAATTAAACTTTTTCTTTTTTTTTCTGATATGTTACCTCAAAAAAATTAATTCTTGTAGTTAATACTCCAACAAGTTTAAATTAAAGATAATTACATTCGTTTAAATTTAAAAATACTTTTTTTTACAATAAAAAGGTAATAAGATTCTTATTTTACATTCTTATAGCATTTCTTTTCATCATTCTTTATAAGATCTACTTGTTCAAACTTTTACTTTTCATTTATACCCATTCACTTTTGCACCAAAAAGAATCCATTCACTTTTCTCCCTATTTCTCTCTTCTTATTTTTTAAGATAATATTATAAATAAAATATTATTTAAAAATGTCATTTTTTCTTAAAGTATTTGGATCAGAATGAGAATAAAATAAATTATGTAAATCGCACAGTTAAACAACTAAATTATGTTACGTTATCAATCGTGTTATTGATTTATTTAAGAATTTGGGAATTGACTCATCCAAATATACGTAGATGTAATTGGGGTCAGTCCTTAATTATTGATCAATTTTCATTAAAGAAGTATTGACTTTGAGAAGGATGAATTTGACGAAAAACTAATTTTCCTTTTCTTCTCATAATACAGTGGAGCAAAAAAGGTTTTTTTGTTTTAAAAAAAAAAAAAAAAAACAGAATTATGAATTTCACACCAGAGTTTTGCATTTAAAATTATCCAACACCCTCAACTTTAAATGTTTCTTTATGCACTCCCAACTTTTTAAAGTGTATCAAAGTGCATCATCAAATTTAAAAATTGATCAATTGTTACCGTAAATGCCAGTCTCTCTAATTTTATTTTTCTTTATAGTGGGTAGCTAGAATGGAGAGTGCAAAGTGTGGGACCAACATATATTTAAAATGTGGTACTTGTAAAGTGTGACATTGCAAAGTGTGGGGCCGATACATCTCTAAAATGTGATGCTTCCAATAACAATTGACCAATTTTGAAACTGGAGGGTGCACTTTAATACATTTTAAAAAATTAGGGGTGCATGGAGGAACATTTGAAAGTCTGGGGTGCTAGATAATTTTAGATACAAACTCTGGAATGTAATTCATATTTTGCCTTTTTTTTTTAAATGTAAAACCTGGATGGGGTACATGTTAGAGCAACATCATCAGTTTATGATGTGGCGGTCGAGTGTAAACCCAATTGAATAATTAGAATGTGAACTCCTAAATTGAAAAAAAAATTAAAAAAAAACTGGTCCTCAAAGTAAAAAAGAACACACACATAAGAAAAACCTATAATTAAATAATCGCAATTACGTTATTTCAAATGCCATAAATTAACATATTTTTATGGAACATTAAATAGATAAAACTTGTTATATTTTGGAAATGAAAAGAGTAGCATCTAATTGCAACTTGTCAACTCAAAAGTTAAACATAATGCGAATATGGAGTTTATTTGAATTAACATGTTGATGTAATTCCCAATTAGTATTTCTAACTTTAAATAATTCACAGAATCTCAAATTTATATAATCCCAAGAAGTTATAAATAAAGTCACAAAAGTAACTAAGTAAAATTACGCTAATGGTTTGTGTCAATGCTTGTGGTAATCATCTTGTTGTCTTACTCACCTTGCACCCTAGCAAAGCTAGGGTTCTTGATGCATGTAATCTAAGATACGAACAACACAAGAAGGTTGTAATCTCGTTTCTTGATTCAATACTTAAGTTAGTATTAAGAATAGTAAGACACAAACAAAATAGTTCTACTATGTATGAGAATAATGTATTACTTACAAACTAATGTAGTAAACTTTATATAGGAGTATCTAGTTTGAGACCCAAACTAGGTAATTACTAAGAGCTGATGCCCTATTAGGTTTGTAGAATCCGTATAGGATTGTTGAAGTCTTTAATAGAATCCATGTTGGATTGTGAGATATATTTATATGTGCGGATTTACCATAATCCGAATATGTAGTGGATTAAGATATTTTTTCATTCATGTAAACATCATTAGGGCACTTTAGGGTGGTAGAGAGACCTATATGTTAGTTACATTGTCAGTATATTAGTTGCATTATTGATACAACTGTTGTGCTAGATTAGGACTAAGCCCATGTAGGTTTGAGGAACCTTAGCCAATTTTGGGTTGGACTTTAACAATGCACCCTAGCTCAAAGGTTTGTTTCTTGTGGGGGTGGATTCAAAAGTATTAAATCAAGTACTATAATGAGTATCAAGACAAGTATAAATGGGTTGTTTAATATGTCATGCTCTAAGAAGTACGTACCCCTTTATCCCGAGCCGTTCTAGGTAGTGCATCCCTAATATTTTGGCTCTTTTACTATTTTGCTACCCAAGTTAAGCCAGTAAGTGATAGTTCAATTGTAGACTACTGATGGAGCCATAGTTTGTAATTTGGGAAATCTTATAAGTCAAGCCTTTTGAGGGTATAATAAGGTAGGCAAGACTAGATAGTCCTTGGTTTAACCACTCAGTCAATGGCCTTTTGGAAGGCTTGAAAAATTTCAAAGTTGATTGGTAAGTTCGACTTAGATTTTTTAATCGTGCGATTGGAGCTTGGGCTCTAGCTTTGTGACAGCCCCAAATTTTCATTACTGAATCTACGTGGAAACTGGGTCATCAGATATCATTTTCAGCTTGTTGAGTTATCAATTTGTTGAAAACTCTCCATGTTTATATCTTACAATAGGATCTCATATATGAATAAATATACACAGCGGAAGCATAAAATTTTAATTAAATAAATAAGGTCTTACATAACAGGGTTCAGTACGAACAGAAATCGTACAAATATTCAATTACACGTCAAGTTAGACAAATCCGGGAACAGTCTAATAGTATTATACTTTACTATTTCCTTTGGAGGATTCGTCTCACTCTATTGATTCTGGAAGGTTTATAAAACATAGCAAGAATGAGTGAAATATGCTCATCAAGAAATTATTCTATTTTTGAATAAAATGATCTTCCAGTCAAAAGTATAAAATGATGTAGTTTTGAATCGTTAAAACTTAACATTTTGAATTCATGAATTTAATATGAATTCCATCAAGCATGCATGATATACGATTAAATGTAATATCACGTCATTTAACAATTAACATGGTGAATGATTGAACACCAATTGGGTGACATTTCTGCCCGATACTTTGTCATATAATCATCCTCGACACAAAGTCAAGTTTTACATCTCGTGCTCGTATACGTCACAAGTACAAGAATTAACCATGCAGGGTCCTGGTACACCAGTCTTTATCTATGTTCAATACTCGATCTCAATTTATCATGAATACGGTAAACGTTTTAACATGACATGTTTATACATGGTAGATATACATAACCATTTTAAACAAGTTCAAGAATTAAACTTGAACAACAAATAATGTACAAGCAGTTAAATTTGTACAATCAAGGAAAATACATTTAATGGAATTTAAATCATACGTATGAAAAGCTGAATAAATAACTTATACATAATTTAGAGAATAATAAATTTGCCTTAGCAAAGCTTCTAAAATTTTCACATAACTTGCTTAATTGTCGTTGGTTCCTCTTGCCTTCTCTCGTACGTTCATAAAATAATAACGGTCTATCGTTAGTTTCGTCGTTTTCAAATAGGTCGCTCATTCGCAAAATAATCCTAAGTATCTTGGAGTTTTTCCTAATTTAAATGACATAAACGCATATAAAATTTCAAAGGACAAAATTGTCATTATTTGAAAATTTGTCATTTGATTCCAGCCAATTATTCCTCGTATTTATCCCAGGTTATTTTCAACGCTAAAATACTTCATTGGATCCTTGTTCGGATATATATAACATTCATATAAAAACATATGACCTTTTAAAATAGTAAATAAGATGTGTAATTATATTGTGACAATGTTCAAATCATCGGAAGAAATTTAATATAATATTCCTTTAATATTCTAATTTAGTATTTAAATAAAATAAAATTTAATTAAATAAAATAAAATATTTTTTCTAATTTAAGAAAATTTACTTTCAAAGTTAAAATAAAATTTAACATGCTCTTTGTGAATTTTTCCAACTCAGTGGCATTGTTACAATTAAGGGTTAATGGTAGTTTTGCAAATTGTACTATAGTGGCATTTTCATAATTTATACTGCAGTGGTATTTCTGTAAATAATACAACAGTGATATTTTTAAAAATATACCCTAAGGGCCGTTTGGTAATTTACTACATATGGGTATTTTGGTAAATTACATAGAAGGGTATTTCTGTCTTTTGGACAGAAGACTATTTTGGTAAATTTGTCATCAGGGGTATTTTGATAATTTCACTAAGAAGGGCAGTTTTGTAATTAAACTTCAGAATATATTAATAAAAGAATTTTATAATTAATAATAATATTATTATTGGAAATAATAATAATAATAATATAAATAATAATAATAATAATAATAATAATAATAATAATAATAATAATAATAATAATA
>JAUMHB010093891.1:0-10858 GCA_032359685.1 Pittosporum tobira
CCTTTGACCGGCCGGTTCAGGTCTTCATTGACCGGTTTTTTGCGATCCGATACCGGTTCTTGACTAATTTGGGTGAGATCTTTCCATTTTTGACATTATTTTGGCCTAATTCTGAGTCAAAATAGCACTTCCTTTGTATTGGAATAACCCGTTTAAAGTCGGGTTTAAATAATTGTAGCACCAAAATATGGAATATCGTGTATGTGTCCCAATGCTGGAGGCAAAGCGAGTTCATAAGTAACTGGGCCAAACTTGGAAAGGTCAATGAATCTAGGGCTTAATTTCCCTTTCTTTCCAAATCGCATTACACCTTTCCATGGTGAAATCTTAAGGAATGCGTAATCACCTGCTTCTAATTCTCGATCTTTTTGATGATTGTCCGCGTATTGTTTTTTGTCGATCCTGGGTCGCCTTCATGCGAGTACGGATAATTTGAATCACATTTTCCACTTCATGTACTAACTCGGTCCCTATCAACTTCCGCTCGCCAACCTCATTCCAATATAACGAAGTGCTACATTTTCTCCCCTATAAAGTTTCAAATGGTTCCATTCCAATGCTAGTGTGATAGCTATTATTGTAAGCAAGCTCTATCTATGGCAAGTGATCATCCCAATTTCCTTTGAAATCTATGGCACAAGCTCGGAGCATATCTTCTATAGAGTTTGAATAGTTCTTTCACTATGCTCATCAGTTTGAGGACGATATGCAGTACTCATGTCTAATCGTGTTCCTAGATATTCTTGGAAACAACTCTAAAATCTAGAGGTGAATCTAGCATCACGATCTGAAACAATAGATATGGGAACTCCATGTCGACTTACAATCTCCTTTATATACAATTTAATCAATTACTCCATCCGAAATGTTTCCTTGATTGGAAGAAAATGGGCTAACTTAGTTAATCGATCAATAATGACCCATATAGCATTGCATCCTTTAGCGGTTGTCGGTAAACCTACTACGAAATCCATGGTAATATTTTCCCATTTCCATTTGGGGATTTCTAACGGTTGCAATAAGTCACTAGGCTTTTGATGTTTCGCTTTACTTGTTCACATGTCAAGCATTTTCTTACCCAGTCTGCCACATCTAATTTCATATCATGCCACCAAAAGTTTTCACGAATATCTCGATACATTTTGGTCTCCCCATGATGCATTGATTTTTTTTTTTGTTGTGGGCTTCTTGTAAAATCTCACGTCTTAGCTCTTCATCTGGGGGTATCCAAGCCCGATTTTCAAATTTGAACAATCCAAAACTATCCAGATGACACTTATCTTTTCTTTCTCAAGCAATGTCATTTTCCCGGCTTTATTATTTTCTTGCACTTCTTTAATTCTGTTGACTAGTGCATGTTTTACACTAATCGCATTTAACATCTCTATTTTCTCCTTCAGAAATACCACGTCCAATTGCAGACGTTCAAAATCCTTTCTCAACTCTTCCTAAACTAAAAACATATTGAGCCTTTCTTTGGGACTCAATGCATCAGCGACTACATCTGCTTTACCAGAATGGTAATTAATTGAACAATCGTAATCTTTTATCAACTCTAACCATTTTCTTTGGCGCATACTTAATTCTTTTTGTGTGAAAATATATTTTAAACTCTTGTGGTTTGTATAGACTTCACAATGTTCTTCATACAAGTAGTGTCTCCATATTTTCAAGGTGAACACTACTGCTGCTAGCTCCAGATCATGAGTGAGGTATTTCTTGTCATAATCTTTTAATTGCCAAGATGCATATGCAACTGCCTTCCCGTGTTGCATTAATATGCAACCCAATCCTTTCAGTGAAACATCACTATACACAACAAACCCTCCAATATTGTCGGGCAACGTTAACACTGGGGCGGTTGTTAATTTCTTTTTCAGTTCTTGAAAACTGGCTTCACACTCTGAAGTTCAATTAAGTTTCATTGATTTTTGGGTCAAATTAGTCAAGGGTGTGGCTATTTTAGAAAAGTCTTGTATAAATCGTCTATAATAGCCTACCAACCCTAGGAAAATTCTTACTTCTGTAGGTGTCTTCGGTTGTGGCCATAGCTTCTACTTTGGCTGGATCAACTGAGATACCATCCTTGTTCACTACATGTCCAAGAACTTGTACTTGATTCAACCAAAATTAACACTTCGAGAATTTAACATACAATTCTTTCATCCTTAAAGTTTCCAAAAATATTCTAAGATGCTCAGCATGCTCCTATTTTGTCTTGGAATATACTTCATTTATTATAGAAGAAGATTTTCTTTTATGGGCTAGCCCTAGTGTGTAATCCGGTATATCGTTAATGAACACTATCACAAACTTGTCCAACTATGATTTAAATGTTCTATTCATCAAGTCCATAAACACCGCAGGTGTATGCGTTAAACCAAAAGGCATTACTAAGAATTCTTAATATCCATAGCGAGTTCTGAAAGTTATCTTCTAGATATCCTCACTTTTTATTTTCAGTTGATGATTCCCTGACCTTATATCTATTTTGGAAAAATAGGTCGCGCCTTTTAGTTGATCAAATAGGTCATCGATTCTCAGAAGTGGATATTTGTTTTTAATGGTTATTTTATTCAACTCCCAATAATAATGCATACAAATAAAACAGGCGCTCCCCAAGGCAAGACACTAGGGCAGATAAATCCTTTGTCTAATAACTCCTGAAACGGATTCATTAGTTCATTTATCTCGACTGGAGCCATTTTATATGGAGTTTTTGAAATTGGTGCAGTGCCTGGTACTAAATCAATGGAAATTTAATTTCTTGGTTTGGAGGTAATCCCGGTAGGTCCTAAGGAAAAACATCTTTGTACTCACATGCTACCGGAATATTTTCTATATTTGCCTCTTGAGCTCGAGTAACTTTTACATGAGCCAAGAAGGTTATACATCCCTTTTGTAACATTCTTTTAGCCTAAATCACCGTAAAAAAGTTTGCAGACTGAGAGCTCTTACTTCATGTGAATATAACTTTATAAGGCGTTTTCAAAATAACACGCTTCTTCCGATAGTCAATATTAGCTCCATGTAAAGTCAACCAATCCATTCCTAAAATAACGTCAAATTCTCTCATACGACACGGTATAAGGTCTACAGGGAACTTATATCCATGAACTGTGATTGAACAACCTTTACATATGTCATTTACCGAGAGTACTTCCTGATTAGCTACTTCGATATTTAAAGGTGCATCTAACTTTTCAAGTTCTATATCTAATTCGCGTATAAATTTGTCGCATGCAAAAGATCTTATAGCTCCTAAATCAATTAACACATATGCAGGAAACAAGTTTACGAATAAAGTACATGTCACTTCATCGTCGGCTTCCCTGGCCTCTTTAACTATCATATTAAATGTGCAAGCATTTGGCTTAAGTGGTACCGTATTCGCTTCTATCAGCAGAAGCCTGTTTTTGGGTCAACTACTTTCTCCAACTTGAGTTCGTGTCTTTATAGGGCAATTCAGGGCGGTATGTCCAGACTTTCCACAAGTGAAACATACACGGGCTAGGGGATTTGGGCAATTATTACATTTGTCCTAGTTGATTGTAGTGATAACACACATTCTTTCCTTTCATGCATGGTCTTCCCCCGTGATTCTTCCCATAAATGCGACATTATTCATTTCTTTTTTTTGATTTGACCATCTAACATTTTCCTCATTAGATATTTTCTTTCCTATAACATTTCCACCTCGGTTCTCAATTTGAAGTGGTTGCACTGCTTTAGACGTTCCTTCACCTTCCTTCTTCTTCTTGAAGTTTCCTCGCTTTTGACTTTTATTGTATTTAGTCAGAGCATCTCCACTTCATTTAGCTATGATCACTTTTTCCACCAAGCGATCAAAATTATCTATCTCTAATACCGCCACTCTATTAGAAAGCCAAGGTTTTAGACCTTGCTCGAATCGTTTTGCACGTTTTCGTTCAATATCCACCAAATATGGGGCGAATCGTTCCAACTCATTAAATCTCCCGGCGTACTACCTCACCGTCATATCTCATTGCTTTAATTCCATAAATTCCATCTCCATCTGATCCGGCAAGCTTGTTGGAATATATTTTTCGAATAACAATCTTTTAAATCTTTCCCAAGCGATAACTTCATTCGCCCTTACTCTTTTGGCTTGCCTTGCTCCTTGATTGTGTCCCACTACTTCGTTCCCTCCTGTTACATTATCTTCCTTATGTTCTCCTATTCTTTCTTTAGCTTCTACCGCTTCCCACCAATATTTCACTTCCCACCTTAATAAATAGGTAGCAAACTTCGTTTTTTGATTCTCTACTACTTAACAGATCCTAAACACATTTTCTAGTTCTTTTATCCAATTTTGGGCTTTTATAGGATCTCTGCCTCATTCAAAAGCAAGGGGTTGAAGGTTTTTAAATTCACAAAAAGTTGTTATAGGAGCAGGTTGTGGAACAGGTGTAGGGTTTTCTTGCACAAGCTGGGGAAGATTTAGCAAGGCGTTACAAAGTAAATCCACAAACTGTTGCATTGGGTTAGGAGCGGGTTATTCTTTTTGTCTTATTTCTTGGGCTGGTTGTCCCGATTGAGCTTGTTGACTGGGTTAAGCTGGGTTTGTAGTGGGGGTTTTCCTCTTCTTGATGGCATTTTCTGAAATATAGCATTTAATTTTCAATTTTCATACACAATTTTATTATGCACATTATTTAATACTAAAATACCACAACCGTATATTATATCAAAAGTTCATAATTTACAACATAGTTCTAGTAAACGATTACAACTTAATATACATCATCTTACTACTACTTATTACTAATACACACATAATTATACAACTAGTCCCAAAAGTCACAATAGTCGTAATCTACATAAATTCGTCACGTATCCCCTTAAGTGCATCTCATTCTTACACCCATGTATCATCAAAGTCAACCTCAAGACGATCAATAACTAACTCCAATCGATCACGAGCAGGCCCTAGACTCATCATCTCACGCACTTCGTACAATCCCTTAGTGGCGGTGTCGATCATATGTCAGTAAAGAAATGTCATACGCTGGGATGTGTGCTCCCAACGATGAATCATCATTGTCTGAACCTCACTCATCCGCTGATCATATAACTCCACATCCATCTTCTCCCGCTCTAGACCATCTTCTCCATAAACGCTCCTCCTTAGACGACCTCGAGGGCCCAACCTCCGTCATTTGTCCTTGAGGGGTCGGCTCAGCAACTATCGGTGGAGCTGGAGCTTTAGGGGCCGGTGGGTAGGATCCGGTACCACATCATCATCACCCTTCTCATCATCATTGTTGTCACTACCTGACGCCATCACTCGTGCAATCTGCAGTGTGACACCCCAGTCTCCGTACAACCTTCAAACTCCTAGACTAGTCGTCAACTACTCCTCAGACTTTCATACTTACAATAAATTACAACTATTCCTCAATGACTTTGTAGCAGAATTTAATTAATATTACAATTTTTCTAAGAATAAATACAATATTTAATTATTTTGAATTTCCTCCTTTCAGCTCCTCTTCCATGGGCTAGAAAAATCCCCGGCGTCAATCTCGTTCCACTCTCTCTAGCTAGTTACTCGATTCGATCTTATCTAAATACAAGAAAATATTATACCATAGCAAGAATGAGTGAAATAGCTCAGCAAGTACAAAATCCTCAAAGCTAACATAATTTCATAATAAACATTTCATAAAAATTCAGATGTTTTGAGAATTTAAAAATATTCATTTTTTGGACCCACGATCATATAGTGAAGTCCACATGCAATTCATCGCTAGCATGATTTAGAACTCAAATAAATCATGCAAACCTTCGCATTAACTCAGAAAGTATGCTCAACTTACAATTAACCTCTCTACCTGGTTTTACTCAGGCAAAAAAAAATATTTAATCTCATTGAGTTTGCCCGGTCTTGTATGGAAGGGGACTTAAGACCGTAGGCTCTGTTAACATTTAACTTATCAGGTTTGCCCGGTCTCATTCAAACGGAGATTTAGGATCGTAGGCTCCGTTTGACACGAATGTGCACATTGCTATAATCTTCCTTTTGGGACGTCTCCCACATACATTCATCTTATCTTACCACGAATTATTTGTCATGGATTTCCCAGACTTGCTCCGGTTAAAATTCAGCTCAGGATACTAGATCTCATTATCAAACATTGACGTTCATAAATATTCATTATGCATATATTGGCACACCAAGCACGGTAGAAGTGCTCAGCGTTCAAACATACGCTAACATTCATCATGCACAAGGAATTTCAATCTCATGCATACATGACAATTCAACATACACATGTAATAAAACAAGTAAACTTTCACATAAAAGATTGGCAGAAAATGTACTTCCCTGCTATGGTAAAAACGTACGCCCGACGATGCTTGCCGGCTAACCTTTGTTTCCTTTTTCATCTACGCTTTCATTTTCGTCTTTGTCTACCTCATTTCCTCCATCTTCACTCTAATCCTTTTTAGAGCCTTTTTTAAACCTTAAAATAGGTTTCTATATACATAAACGTTCATATAAGTGCATCATTCAAGCTTTGAACTTTATAACCTCTCCAACCATTTCTAGCTTACTACACTAATAATATTCACATCCGAACGAATTTTTGTTATAGAATTTGTTTAGCTACAATCATAAATTTTCTACATTCTAAATTTCTATATTTTCGTATAGGCTCAACAACGACTTAATTCCGAGTTTGTATGAAAAATATATAGCTTTTCAAAGTTAGAACAACTTTCAAAAAATATGCTCTATTTTAACTTTATAGCAATAACTTTTGATATTTTTCAAAACTACCAAATAATCTCAAAAGGAGTCATTATTTTTTGACAAGCATACTATCCTCGCCCAATTTTAAGTATAAAACTTTTCATCAACTTTCACCTTATAGGTTATTTTATCCGTATTTATAAATTTAGTCCAAAAATTACACTTTTCTGGAAATTTGGGATGCTATTGTCCCTGTTTTCTAGTATATCATAAAAATAGTAAAAGACCTTATTGTCTCACACAACCTCTGGAGATATGTTTCTTATCAAGTTAACTAAGCTCAAAAAATATTTTGTGTATAAATCACTCGTATATTATTTTATAGAGATTTTTCATCTTAGGCTGCTGATTCCAAATCCTCTGTTTCATCAGAAAACTTATAGCAACTACTTCCAACAATTTATTAAAATATCAAATGAACTCCAAATATTACAAAATTTTGTGGACATCATATAAACTTGTTCAGGTACTTCCAATAATAGTTTCATGACCATCTGACAAGTCAATTAATTTTTGTGTAATTTATGAACAGTAACCCACAACCCAAAAAATCTAGATTTTTCAAAATACATAATACTTCCTTTGCAACAACCAATTATTCAAGCATGAATTCAACTTATTCATCAACTAGGATACTCTCTCATACTCATAAACATAATTATAAACACAAACTTAACTATGAAAATCATAAACAAAGTTGAAACGTTTACCTTCTTTTTTTTGCTTGGCAAAAATCTGTTGCACCCCCTTCACTTCCAGCCCTCTCTTGACTACCTTCTACTAATTTCTCTCCCTTAATTTTCCTCTAATCAACGGACTTGAGGAGTATATTTAGTGTTATTCAAGGTTTAGAGGCTTGGTAGGGGTGTAGAGCAGCTTAATCTTGCTTGGTTGGCTATGGGGATCACCCCTCTCTCTCTTGGCTCACTCTTCTTTCTTCCTTTGGAGTGTGAATGGCTGATCTCCCTCCCAAATATGTGGAATTTCCTTATAAAGATGAAGAAAAAAATCTTGTTTGGTGAAATATCTATTTTGCCCTTAGATATTCTGGAAGGAACTACAAAAATTTGACACCTCAAGGGCATTTTAGTCATTTCACATCTTTATTTGTAAATTACCATTTCTTCCCTCAAGGTTTGGATGAAATAATTATTAAGCCCTCTCTCTTTTTAAAATTTCAACCATATCACCCTTTTGGTTTAGTCTTTCACTTTAGCCCCACCTTAAGTTCCCATAATTTGTCTTAGCCCCTATTCAAATTACTTGTGTTCCATTTCCTACTTGGGAACTTAACTAGATAATTTTAACTTGGGCCGGCTACCAAAATATACTTTCACATTGCCTTCAAAATTTTATTAACTTCGGGCCTCCCATGGTACTTCAAAATTTGGACATCCCCAAGAATGGGCTTGATCCACTTCTACAATTCCTCTTTAATTCATACTCAATTAATCTAGCCCAACTTAAGTTTCTTTTGATCCATATTTTCATCCAAGTCCAAAACCGAGTTAATGTGGTCATAGTTTTACTTAATAACTCTTACTTCTTGGACCACATTCTTCGACAATATTTTGACCAAAAAGACCCTTGGGTCGGTCCATTATCAAACTTAGTTTTAATCCATAATCCAATTTAACTTCAATCCAACCTCTTTGGTCCACTTACACTTTAACCGATCCATAATTCATTCAAGTCATATTCACCATTTTTGGTTTGTTCATTGCTTAAGGGTTAACCGAATAAAATTACTAAAATCAGTCATACCTTACTTCTCGATCTCAAATTAAGTTCAACACTTTCTTAAGTTCAAGCTTAATGGAACTCAATTATAATTACTTAATATAACTTTTGTATACCCTTGCCATCAATTATAAACAATTTTATGAACGTTTATAAAATTTGCAATCCAAAAGTACAATTTGTTTTCATGTCCTTCATTTTAAATTTTCGAGGTCTCACATGTGGGGTGGCCCCCCTAGGTACAACCCTATCTCCCTCGGAATCAACTCGGCACATAACTGTCCTCCTCCTCCACAGAGATCCAGCCTCCCATCGACATCTACAAGAAAATTATAATTTATTAATTAATGATACTAATTTAAATTTAACTTAGCATAAATATCTAATTTAATTTAGATACATTAATTAACCTCATTTTCTACTTCATCGGTGTTTAAGTAAATTATTTGCTCCCAAGGTATGTATAAATTTTCATATCCCTCCAGCACCCAAAACAACTTTCCACTTGAGTCATATCGTATATCCACCATTCGTCTCGGCAAATCCTCTGACGAATCCATTAAATTCGTTTCTTTCTTGGGAATTTCTGGACGCGAATAACGAATCCCTTAATGTTACTCGCTCGGGAACATTACAAATCTATAAATTTTTAAAAAATTTATTAGTCTTACTAAATAATTTTATTCTAAATAATGAACTATCTTCACCACATTTCTTAGGCATAGTTTGGGAGTTCCTGGTGGTGATGGTCCGTCCAGACCGATGCAGGTGCAAGACCTTTTGGAAGTTGATGGCCGAGCTTTAACCTTCTAGACGCTGAGAGCCGGGACCGATCCTCCTTTAGGTGAAGCGGGTTGCCGAGCCTTGAGGATGACCAATCGGATGAGCTGCCACGTGGGATGCCACATTGGATGCCACGTTGCACTAGTTAGTGCTAAAGTGAAAACCCTGATCCTAATTTTGGGATGATCCCCATCACGAGGTGAGTTAAGTTTTGAAAAATAAAGTATTGTATGAAAATTACTATTTTCACAAGAAAGTGTACTTGGTAGGCTTTTAGCTTAAAAATTTTTTTAGAGACAATTATAGAGAGGTAGTACAGTAATCTTGAGGATTGATAATAAAAAATTCTTTCTAGATATAGTAAGTGGAGCATTTATGCTAAGGAATAAAATATTAGATAATGAGGATCAATTGTCTAAGGATTTTAGCATATGTAGAACAGATGAGCGGAAATGTTAAGTGGAATTTGTTAAGGGTGTAGTTGAGAAGATCATGGTTGTGCAGTGGAAGCATGGTGAAGTATAACCCACATGTTTAAGAGTATAGGTGTGATTTGATAAAAAAAATTGAATTGAGAGATTAAAGAATATAAAGGATATGAAATTGAATTTTGGAGTTATTAGTAGTTAAGCTAAGAAAAGATCATGAAAGATATCCTATAATGATTTTGAAATGTTATGAAAAACAATTTGATATTATCTTTGGGAATAGAGTTAAGTCACTCTAGGACGAAAGAAGATCATAAGAGATACTTTGGGAAATTAGGAAATGTGACGATATGAGAATGCACCGGTTGGGAAATAGTATAATTTCGGGAATGAGAAGTTTATTTAGACTAGTTAGGATTTGAAAAGTAATAGAAATTGGAAAGAAAAACATAAATGTCTTATGGATAACGACAAAACTTTGAGATTTGGAAATGAGGTACTATAAGACTACCTCCACTTTGGGTTACACGCATGAATTTCAAGGACGAAATTCTTTTAAGGGGGGAAGAATGTGATACCCCGAAAATTTAAAATAGGATTTACAAAATTTCAAGTGTTGGATTATTAATACAAGCATTGCATAGAATGATTTTCTAGGAATTAAGTTTTTCTTTGGAAATTAGAATTTATATAGGATTACGATATGACTAAAATTATTTTGGGGTTTAGAAAAATATTATTTTTACTAATAAGGTATTAAGGATTTATGGAAGTCAAATTAAACTTTGACCAAGGTTTGGTATGTCAAATAATCATCTTTGCTTGAGCATATATGGGAAAGTTTAGTTAGTGATTATTTTATGAAATTGTAGCAAATGATGATGTAAAATGATGAGGTAAGCATGATGCCAGTGATGATGCGAGCATTGAGATGAGTGATGAGGTAAACAAGCGATATAAGAGGTAATTTTAAGTTTGAAGTCTCATTTGAAAAAACAGATAGCACCAATGAATTCAAAACGCCCAAATTAGTAGGAAACGAGTGTAATATTGATATAGTTTCGAAATAGTATTTTTTAGACTGAGTCGTTTATTAATTGCTCGTTATTTTACGATATATATATATATA
>JAUMHB010093913.1:0-30361 GCA_032359685.1 Pittosporum tobira
ATGATATTTGACCCTTATGGAGGGATAATGGACAAGTTTTCTGAATCTGCCCTTCCCTTTCCACATAGAAAAGGCACTCTATACAATGTACAATACAACCTAAACTGGAATGTGAATAGTGATACAGAACGCCAGACAAGCTTCAAGAGGATAAATGAGGTGTATAGTTACATGGAGCCATATGTTAGCAAGGCTCCTAGGGCTGCGTATCTCAACTATAGGGATCTCGAGATAGGATCGAATCGACTAATTGGTCACACGACTTATGCGGAGGCAAAGGTTTGGGGCGAGAAGTACTTCAAGGGTAATTTTTACAGATTGGCACAAGTGAAGAGCAAGTTTGATCCAGAAAATTTCTTCAGAAATCAACAAAGTATTCCTACTCTGCACCATTGAAAAGAGAGAGGGCCGAGGGTCCATACCGCATATATGTTTATAAGTATCTCCACTAAACAGTATTGGAACCTTTGACATGAAATAATAAAAATATGGCTTGGACATGTTTCTTTTCTTTGCAAACTCCATAATATTCATCAAAGATTAAAACATAAAAGTACAAAACACCATGTTCCACTTATTACATCAACATAACTCATACTCTAACCATGTTAGGGGTAGCCCTCTTCTCATTATTGAAAGAGAGTATATATAACATAAAACTACGAGAGATGACATCAACATAACTCATACTCTAACCATTTCAGGGTAGCCCTCCCTCATTATCAAAACATAGGCAATAAGACATAAATGAGGTGGAACCCTAACTAATATTACATTAATGTCTTGATAACAAGCCTCTCTTGATTTGGACATGTTAATAATACAAATCTTCTATCATTATTGACTTAAAATTATATATATGCGCATATTGTTAGAGCCTGGTCCAAAATTAGCTTGGGCCTTGTGGATCAAATCCCATGTCATGCCCGAAAAGCACACCGAACCCTAGTAGGATTTTGGAAAGCGACTGACTAGTCTAGCAATATTCCTTCTGTCTAATAAACATAGGAGGACTGATTGAGTTTTAAGGACCAAGATGATTAGGACACAGACAATAATTTGACATCAATAATTGATAATAGAAGGAGTCTTTTGTCAAATATAAATTGTAAATTGCCAAACCTTTAAACTAGATAGGCTGCCGATTGTGATTGAAACTTCTCCCCAACCTTCAGGCTTGAAGACACGGTAGAGAATCCGAGAAGGACTGTTAGGTTCGAGGGAGAAAACACCAAAAACATACCCAAAGAAGTATTGACAACGGACACTCTGTCTAATTCAGCCAATAGTCGTTCTAACAATTGAGGTAAAGATTAGTTTTGTTGGATACCAGATGCCAGAGAAATGGATGATTGACATCATCCACGACCATACTGATGCTTGCACATACTTGAATGAAAAAAGGTCCTTGGACATCGAGCTTCGCAAGCTCATGGTTGTAAAGGAATAACGTGAAGGGCTAGAGTAGAGGATCGAGAAGGCAAAAATGCACCAAGTAGCTAAAGGATGATAACTGTGATGCCCCTGGTTTTCACTACTCACATTTCGTATAAGATTGGTCGTAAAAAATACATCATTTACATTCATTGGTCGATACATCAATATTTTTTTCCCTATATATCATTACCCAGAATCGTACCTTAATCAACATCTTTATTACATTGTAGCAGAAACGTCTATTACAAACAGGGTACAATTCTCGATAAGTACAATCTCTATCAATCTGCCTTATGGTTAGAGCAAATCCTCAGCTCGCTCGCCTTCCATCCTTGCTTGATTAAAAGCCTTTGGATATATCCTCCTCGATCAAGTATAATTGTATAATAGTTGAGTATAGCAAACACCACAAGTACAACATGTTTGCAAACTAAGACAAAAATTCTTTCTTGGCAATTTATAATGTTTGAACATAAAATTATTTAGAATCATGTCAAGTATAAAGCACTACACAAGTAATTCACCACACATGTATTCACCACTTTAGGTATTCACCACTTTTGGTAACTCACCACACAGATATTCACCACTCTAGGTAACTCACCACACAGGTAACTCATGTTACAAAATATTCTCAGTATCTTGGTAATTTTTACCAAATTTTATACTTTAAGAGCTTCATATAGATTCTTGAATCGCCAAATTTCAACTTATAATGAAAGAAATATGACTTTTCAAATTTAATCCAACTTCTAGAAAATTATTCTCTGTAGAGAGTTTATACAACATAATTTTGGTAATTTAATAAAATATTAAATGACCTCAAAATAAGATAAAACTTTTCAAAAACAAAATATACTTATCCAAGTATTCTCTTTAAAAGTTTCGTGAATTTTGAATCAACACATTATTTTCTATGATTTTCCAAACTTGACTGAAAATCAGGATTCCTCTGTTTTGAACCCTCTGTACTTAAATAGGTATAACTTATTCCATGTAATTCTTGTGTTAATATAACCAATTTTCCTAGAATCTAAACTTCAGTTTTTTATATACACATGGAATTTTTAATACATATGATCTTCCAAATTCAGAGTCTAAGTTTCTCTATTTCTACAGAATGTTACAACAGTACCCTTATGGTAATTTATTAAAATATCATCAACTTCAAAAATTACTAAACTTTGTGAACATCAACTAAACATATCCAAATACTTTTAATAAAAGTTTTAAGCCCATTGGACCAGCCAATTATTTTAAATGAATTTCGTAACATGGTTGTCAGTAGAAATTTCCATATTTTGCACCTTACCAAAAATATCTTTAACTTCATTTAACCATTTTCTAAGCTTTAACATGTTACCTTAAGCATAATAAACCACCAATAAACATTATTTTTCATCTCCTTTAAACCAATTTTAAGTTTACATTCATAACATGTTTGATCCTTAACCAACCAATCGTTGAATTAACCAACCATTATCTCCACATATAAACTTATGATCTCTAGCATATTACTAATTAAATATCCATATATTCCAACTAGATAACCATAATACTTTGAGCAAGGGCGGGGTTTTACCTTTGATCTTCCAAATCATGGCTTGAGCTTGATGACCTAGCTTCCTTGGACCTCCTTGACCTTGATTTCCTTGATCTCCTTTGTTCTCCTTCTCTTTGACCTCCATCTTTGATCGCCTTGTCTTGATCACCAATTCCAAGCTTCAATCAATACTTCACTTGCTTGCCTATGAAGTTCAATCAATATTAAGGGCTTGGAAGGAATAATCTTTGGCTAAATATGGTAATTTCTCACTTGGTATCTCTTATTTCTTTCTAACTTCCTTACTTGGGATGAGGAAAAATGGACAAGGCCATACTACTCCCTCTTACTCGAGACCATGGGAGCTAAAGAGGATATTTTCTATGGTTGCTTCTAGAGAATACACACATGGTTGCTCTTATTTTTGGCCCTTTGACCCATCGACTCCTATGACCATAAGCCTCACCACTTTGCTTCTTAAGACTTAGTGCACTTGGCCATTAAGTTGTCTAGTCCCATGCCTTGCCACATGTCAAGTTTAGGTGTCTCGCTTACATCATCACTTATGTCACCACTTAGGTCATCGCTTAGGTCATGCCTGCATCGTGCTCACTTAGGACTTATTTGAAATTCCCATTTTACCCCTACTCAACTTAGTTTATGACCATTTTGTCCCTTGATGGCTAGCCCCTTACCCTTTTTGATGCCTTAGAAAATTTTGTTTTGCACTTTGCAACTTGCGTTAGTCCATAAGCCCTTTTTGAAATAAATTTGAAATGACACCTTAAATTAAATTGATTATAGCATCCCAAGAAAAATGTAATTCACTGAGGAAAAACATTATTCTCCCCTACAAAAATAAAAATTTGCATAACCCTTTGTTTTGACAATACGGGATGTCAAAATAATCGTCCCCTTGGGGTCGAGGACATGACTGATCACAGAGATCTTCGTCACCCTATAAAGAAATACGGGAATAGAGAGAATGCTCACATTCTAAATCTCAGATATTGATCTCTAAAGCACTTTCCCACTTCTCGAAGGACAAAAAAAGGGAGAGTCCATGTCGGTCTCTCCAAGGGAAATCGACGCAAAAAATTTTGACCTCCAAGAATAGATAGCTCAAATGGATAGATAGATCACCTTCAGAGACCCAAACATTAGTTAAAAAGGGACAGTCCCCATTCCCTATTAAGATTGAGAAAGCAGTTATCATGAATTTGATAAAATCACAGCAACTTGGGAACCTATGACTGTAGGAAGGATCTCTACGACCATATATGTGACACCTCGGTCTATGTACAACTACTATTTCTCTAGACTGGTCATCAAAAGTACATTCCATTAACCAACTTCACAATAATATTAATAGTAATTTTTCTTAATAATGCAGCGAAAACTACAATCAATTTACAAATAAATATCATAAATGTTACATCCACAAATCGCGCCATCACTCCTTTCGCATCGGACAATTTAAATGAAAACATTTTGTAAAAACATCATTTCTTGAAAATATGCAGTACAATGAATCTTTACTTTTCTCGTGTTATGTTTTGTTATTCATTTGCCTAGTCTATTTCTTAGACTGAACCTCTCACAGATATTCATTCGCCTAGTCTGTTTTGTAGACTGAACCTCTCACAGATGTTCATATTTTTAGGTTTTCTTTTCATTAACATGCACAATACAAAATACTTTTCAAATTCTTTACAATGCATTCACCAAGATTATATGCCATGTTACATACACAAAGAAACAATTCACACATTTAGAACAATCAAGGAACATACAGGGAAGAATAAGAACAACAGTGACAGTCCCAAATTTTTACTACCGAATCGACGTGAAAACCGGGTCGTCAGATATCATCTCAGCATACTGAGTTGTTAATATTTGACAGCTCACCCTGTTATATCTTACAATAGGATCTCACATATGAATAACTATACACACAGTGGAAGCGTAAAGCTTTACTAGAATAATTAAGGTCTTACAATAACAGGGTTTAAGTACAAACATAAGTCGTACAAATATTCAATTACACATTCAAGTTAAAAAAATTCGGGAACATCCTAGTAGTATTCTACCTTGCTCTTTCCCTTCGAGGATTCACCTCGCTCTACTGATTCTGGAAGGTTTATAAACATAGCAAGAATGAGCGAAATATGCTCAACAAGAAATTATTCTATTTTGAATAAGATGATCATTCCAGTCAAAAATATAAAATGATGTAGTTTTGAATCGTTAAAACTTAACATTTTGAATTCATGAGTTTAATATGAATTCCATCAAAACATGCATGATATACGAGTAATGTAATATCACGTCATTTAACATTTAACAGTATGAATAATTGAACACCAATTGGGTGGCATTTTTGCCTGACACTTTGTCAATAGTCATCCTTGACACAAAGTCAAGTTTAACAATCTCGTGCCTGTATACGTCACAGCGACAAAAATTAACCATGTAGGGTCTCGGTAGACCCGTCTTTAACTATGTTCAATATTTGAGTTCAAATTATCATGAATACGATAAACATTTCATCATGGTATGTTTATACATGGTAGATATGTATAACCATTTTAAACAGTTCAAGAATTTAACTTGAAACAATAAATAATGTACACGTAATTAAATTTGTACAATCATGGCAAATACATATATTGGAATTTAAATTATATGTATTAAAAGCTGAATAAATTGTATGCATAAGTGAACAATAACTTATACATATGTTAGAGAATAATAAACTTACCTTAGCGCTTCTCAAAATTTTCACGTAACGCGTTTAGCAGTTGTAGATTTTCCTCGCCTTCTCTCGTACGTTCCTATAATAATAACGACCTATTGTTAGTATCATCGTTTTAAAATAGGTTGTTCACTCTCAAAATAATTCTAAGCATCTTGGAGTTTTTATAATTTAAAAATGACATACGCACACAAAATTTCAAAGGACAAAATTATCATTATTTGACAAGTTGTTATTTGACTCATTTCGTCCAATTTATTTCTCGTATTTATCCCAGAAAATTCTTAACCCTAAAATACTTTATCAGATCCTTGTTCGGATATAATATGAATATAACATTCATATAAAAACGTACGATATTTTAAAATAGTAAATAATATGTGAAATCACATCGTAATGATATTCAAATCATCAAAAGGAATTGAAATAATATTCCTTACATATTCTAATTTATTATCTAAATAAAATAGAATTTAATTAAATACAATATTTTTCTAATTTAAGAAAATTTACTTTCAAATTTAAAATAAAATTTAACATGTTCTTTGTAAATTTCCTAACTCAATGACATTGTAGTAAATAAAGGTAAATGATAGTTTTGTAAATAGTACTGTCGTGGCATTTTTGTAAGTAACACTACAGTGACATTTCTGTAAATACACTGCAGTTGCAATTTAATAAATAGTGCAGCAGTAGCATTTTTGTAAATACACAGCAGTGACATTTTTGTAAATACACCCTAAGGGCAGTTTGGTAATTTATTGTAGAGGGGTATCTTAGTAAATATGCCATCGAGGGTATTTTGGTAATTTCACCCTTCTAATAATAATAATAATAATAATAATGGTAATATTAATAACATAATGATATTAATGATAATAATAATATTATAAATAAAATAATAATAATAATAATATTAATAATAATAATGATATTAATAATGAAATAGTAATAATGATATTGACATAGTATTAATAAAGAAATATATATATATATATATATAATATTAATCATAATTATAATGAAATAATTATAAGCATAAATATAAATATAAATATAATAATTAAATAAATTGATATTGAAACAGTTGACCAAGTCAACCATTGATTGGTTGACTGGTCAACTCCATCTTCTTCATTTTCAGTCACCGAATTGGCAGATTGGCTGGTTGGCCAGGATGACTGTAGCTGGCAGTGAGCTGCCATGGCCACACACCCACACACATGGATTTTGATGGAAAGATCGGTTTTGTGACAAAGGGATTGATGAAACATATGTTAGGGAATAATAAACTTGCCTTAGCGCTTCTCAAAATTTCCACGTAACACGTTTAGCAGTTGTAGATTTTCCTCACCATCTCTCATACATTCCTATAATAATAACGACCTATTGTTAGTATCATCATTTTAAAATAGGTTGCTCACTCTCAAAATAATCCTAAGCATCTTGGAGTTTTTCTAATTTAAAAATGACATACGCACACAAAATTTCAAAGGACAAAATTATCATTATTTGACAAGTTGTTATTTGACTCATTTCGTCCAATTTATTTCTCGTATTTATCCTAGAAAATTCTTAACCCTAAAATACTTTATCAGATCCTTGTTCGGATATAATATGAATATAACATTCGTACAAAAATGTACGATGTTTTAAAATAGTAAATAATATGTGAAATCACATCGTAATGGTATTCAAATCATCAAAAAGAATTGAAATAATATTCCTTACATATTCTAATTTATTATCTAAATAAAACAGAATTTAATTAAATACAATATTTTTCTAATTTAGGAAAATTTACTTTCAAATTTAAAATAAAATTTAACATGTTCTTTGTAAATTTCCCAACTCAATGGCATTGTAGTAAATAAAGGTAAATGACAGTTTTGTAAATAGTATTGCCGTGGCATTTTTGTAATTAACACTGCAGTGAAATTTCTATAAATACATTGCAATGGCAATTCAATAAATAGTGCAGCAGTAACATTTTTGTAAATACGCAGCAGTGATATTTTTGTAAATACACACTAAGGGCAGTTTGGTAATTTACTACAGAGGGGTATCTTGGTAAATATGCCATCGGGGGTATTTTGGTAATTTCACCCTTCTAAAAATAATAATAATAATGGTAATATTAATAACATAATGATATTAATGATAATAATAATATTATAAATGAAATAATAATAATAATAATAATAATTAAATAAATTGATATTGAAATAGTTGGCCAAGTCAACCATTGATTGGTTGACCGGTCAACTCCATCTTCTTCGTTTTCGGTCACCGGATTAGTAGATTGGCTAGCCGGCCAGCACGACTGTAGCCGACAATGAGCTGACATGACCACACACACACACACACACACACGGATTTTGATGGAAAGATCGGTTTTGTGACAAAGGGATTGATGAAACATTGAATTTCATCATCCTGTGACCTGAAACCTCAAGAACAGGAAGTCCATGTTCATCTTCCTCGGTTTCGACCAATAAGCCATTACTAGTGGCTTGAAGCTCGCCGGAAAATCAATTTGGCTTCAAAACAGTACGACAATTCGATTGAAAGGTACCAAAATGATCCCTGCAACTGCAGGAATTCATTGGACCCTTCAATCGACTCAAGCACATCCGATTTGAACCCAAAAATCGAATCTTTGATTAAGAACACGTCGGAAATTAACCCGACTGTAAATCAGCCTTAGATGGCTCGATTCTTGAAAGTTTTGATCAATTGAAGGCTCAAATCGATTATAATTAAGTCATAGATGCTATCTAAGTTATCAATTTAACCTAAACAACAACAAAATTGGGTCTTTGATTCTTACTCGAACAAGAACAAGAATAAAATTAGAAATCAGAATTTTTTGACTTGTGCGGCTGTGTTTAGGGTTAGGGTTGCAACCGTTGATGTTATATAGATTGAATAGATGTTGAAAAAAACATCAATCGATGCAGAAAGGGATGGATTAACAATTTGGGAAATCTGCAGAACTGTAGAAAAAGTTGGGGGCAAAAAGAAAAGAGGTAAAAAGGAAATGGGGGGGAGAAAGAAAAAAAGGAAAAGGAAGAGGGGATAAAAGGAAAAAGATAAAATCTGATGGCCTACGTGGCAGTGGGTCCCACCTGGTCAACTCGACTAAAAAATTCAAAATTTAAATTATTGTTTCGCTTCAATTTGTGAACTAATTAATTTATTAATTAAATAATTAATTAAAAATGTTAAAAATCAAAAATACAATATTATAATCTATTCCTACGTTTTGGCACGCTGTGATTCCAACTGCGCTATCCATTTTTTCAAACGACGCTCCAATCAAAATGTCATCCCGAGACTAGGTAAAATCAAAAATCCTACGGCGTTTCGATTCACTATTTTTCCGCTCAGTCATGTCTTCTGTCAAAATAACCAAAATGTCCTTGAGCATAACTTTCATCAAAATAACCAAAATACCCTTGAGCATGACTTTTGTCAAAATAACCAAAATGCCCTTAAGCATAGTTTTTTCACTATTTCAATTTTATGTAATATAGTGATGTAGAAAATAATTTCATTAAATAATATAAAAGAGAAATTTATATCAATAATCATTCATTAATAAATTTGGGTTCTCACATTCTCACCTCCTTATAGAAATTTTGTCCCCGAAATTTACATATTAAAGAAATGAGGGTACTTCTTCATATCGGTTTCTAGCTCCCACGTTGCTTCTTCGACGTCATGGTTCCTCCATGTCACTTTGACCGACGCAATTTCTTTGTTGCGCAATTTCTTGACTTGACGGTCGACTATCCCTACTGGGACTTCGACGTAAGTTAATTCCTGATTTATTTCAATAGGTTGGTAGTCGATTGCTCTATAAAAATTAGGTTTATACGTATGTAGCATGACTATATGAAACACGTTTTGAATATGCCTCAAGGCTGGTGGTAGGGTTAGTTCGTAGGCTACTGCTCCGATTCTCTTTAAGATTTGGAAGGGTCCCACAAATCTGGGACTCAGTTTCCATTTCTTGCCAAATCTCATCATCCTTTTCCAAGGTGACACTTTCAGAAATGCTTGTTCGCCCACCTCTAGGATTTTATCATTGCAGTGGCGATATGCATACTCTTTTTGTCTATCTTGGGCTGCTTTCATCTTTTTACGAATAACCTTGATGGCGTCTTCAACTTGTTGCATCAGCTCAGGTCCTTCCATCTTTCTCTCCCCAACTTCATTCCAATACAGCAGGGTTCTACACTTTCTCCCATACAACGCTTCAAAAGGTGGCATCCCTATACTCATGTGATAATTGTTGTTGTAAGCAAACTCGATCAGCGGTAGGTGATCATCCCAACTCCCTTTGAAGTCCATTGTACAAGCTCTCAGCAAATCCTCCAATGTCTGTATTGTCCTTTCACTTTGTCCATCCGTTTGGAGGTGGTATGCCGTACTCATGTCGAGCTGCATGCCCAAATACTCCTGGAAGTTATTCTAGAATCGTGACGTAAACTTAGCATCTCGATTGGATATAATCGAAATTGGCATGCCGTGTCTACTCACTATCTCCTTAACGTACAGCTTCACCAATTGCTCTATCTTATAAGTCTCCTTGATCGGCAAGAAAGTGCATTGATTTGGTCAATCGGTCAACGATGACCCAAATTGTATTCATACCTCTCAAGGTCGGGGGAAGTCTTGTGACAAAGTCCATACTAATGTTCTCCCACTTCCTCTCAGGAATCTCTAACGGTTGTAGCAATCCACTCGATTTTTGGTATTTTGCTTTAACCCACTGGCAAGTCAGACAGCGACTCACCCATTCAGCTATCTCTATCGTCATATTTGGTTGGATGAATAGTGCAAGTGTACACCAGTCAAGTTATAGCATATAAGATTATCGATCCCATGAGGATTAATATTACAACTATGTACCAACTAAGAATTCTTTTTTCTTATCTAACAAATGATTAAAGTTTTGGTTTTTAAACTAAATAACTAATTAAATAATTAAAGAGCAAAAGTAAATTAGGGTTTAAATCAATAGAGAAAGAAGTACTAAGATTTTGATTTCACTTGCCCTTCATAATTAAAGCCAATCAATTTACCATGCAAGTTATGTATCTAATTTGTTGTGATAGTAGAATTTCTCAATTTTAGATAGATATCCTTTCTCTAGGTGTAACATCCCTAATTCAACTTACCAGTCCCACAGTCTCCATGTGAGATTTAAATAATTTGAAAAACATTAAGTTCTTTGGAGATTCCTGGATCCATTAATCTAAGTATAATTACTACCAAAATCGCACAAGTCACCTTGAACTATCTCTAGCAAAGTTTAACCTATGGTTATGCCTCAATTTGCACTCACTAATCTTCATCTCTTGGTCCTTCAATTATATGACAAAAGATCATCTAAATAGTAGCTAGGTATTTAGAAGCATTAAACTCATAAGACATACCTCACAACAAACAAATCCATAAAACGCATGATAAAAATAATAACTTTAATTACTCATGGAAAGATCCATCTAGTCTTAGTACAAGAGTGTTTAGAACAGATTTAAATTATAGAAATCAAAGAAAAAGATAGAAAAACCCATAGAAAAGTCGGCGGGAATATGTCTTGGACAACCTTCTGGTCTCCGCCTCTCTGAGCTCTTCTTTGTTGCGTTCTTCGATTTGTCAAAGTCGAGATCTAGAATCTGAGCTAGGAGGTGGTATTTATAGCTTTCAACCTTGGAATTAATCATAAGTTGACTCAAATTAGGTTTTTTGTCCTTCAGTTCAAGTCCAACTTTTTAGAAAAGCCCAAAAACGCGTAGGTCAAAGCTTTCTAGAAAAGTCAACAGAATTCGCGATAAGTTGCATGGCCTTCCTTACGGCATGCCTTACGATCGTAAGCCAGATCGTAAGGCCCTCAAGAATTTAGTTTTTGCTTCTGTTCCGATTCCAGGCAATCCTTGTTCGTCCGGGATTAGGTCAAACTTCGATTTTTGTTCAAAATAGGCCTTTTGAAGCCCAATTCTCTGCATTGTAAGCCCAATAACAATAAAACATATCTAATCCCTTGGATTGATGATTTGTTAGCCCAAATAAGGATATTTAAGTCCAATCCTATGAATTTTTATAATAAATCAAGAGAATAAATATAAAATATATATATATATATATAAAAAGCACTGATCAATATTCGGCCACCAAAAGTCCTTGTGAAGATCGCCATACATTTTGGTGCCACTAGGGTGCACAAAATTTTTTGAATTATGTGCCTCATGCAAAATTTCCCTTTTCAGGTCATCCTCTTGGGGAATCCATATCCAGTTTTCAAACCGTAGCATTCCCTTTCCATCCAGACGATACTTATCTATTCTTTTCTCAACCAGCTTTTACCCTATTCTTCGTCCTTTTTCTGCACTTCTTTAATTTGGTTAATCAGTATTGGTTTTACACTGATTGTGCCCAGCACTTCTGTTCCTTCTCTGGGGAACGTTACTTCGAGTTACATACATTCGAAGTCTCTCCTTATTTTTTCCTATACTAACAGTGTATTCAGCTTCTCCTGATGACTCAGCGTATCAGCTACCACATTGGCCTTACCCGAGTGATAATTGATGGTGCAATCGTAGTCTTTAATTAACTCCAACCATCTCTTTTGTCTCATATTCAGCCCCTTCTGAGTGAATATGTACTTCAGGCTTTTGTGATCCGTGAAGATTTCGCACTTTTAACCATAGAGATAGTGCTTCCAAATCTTTAAGGCGAAGACCACAATTGGCAATTCCAGGTTGTGAGTAGGGTATCTTTTCTCAAAATCTTTTAGCTGCTGGGAAGCATATGCAATCACTTTCCCATGCTGCATCACCATGCATCCCAACCCTTTCAATGACGCATCATTGTATACCCCAAACCCTCCAGTTTTGTCTGGTAGTGATAAAAATGGGGCCGTAGTCAGCCTCTTCTTCAGCTCTTAGAAACTCTGCTCGCATTTTGGGGTCTATTCGAATTTGACAGTTTTTTGGGTTAAGTTTGTTAACGGCATATCTATCTTCAAGAAATCTTGGATGAATCTCCGATAGTAGCCAGCTAACCCTAAGAAACTCCTAATTTTTGTCAGCACCTTGGGTTGGAACCAATTGTCCACAACTTTCACCTTAGTTGGGTCCACAAACCTAGATAGCTATTCTTAATTGTGATCTTGTTTAACTCTCTATAATCGATGCATAATCGCATCGATCTATCCTTATTTCGTACGAATAGTACTGGCGCTTCCCGCGGAAAGACATTTGGTCGTATAAATCCCTTGTCTAGTAGCTCTTGTAGTTGTTCCATCAGTTCCTTCATTTCCACCAGTGCCATACGATATGGTGCCTTCGAAATTAGTGTGGCTCCAAGGGCTAGGTCAATAGGAAACTCTATTTCTCGATCTGGGGGTAATCCCGGTAGTTCTTCTTAGAGGACATCTTTAAACTCGTTGACTACCAAGATGTCTTCAATGTTGGTTTTGTCTGATCAGGTATCTCATATGTGGGCCAAGTAGGCTGAGTATCCCTTCCTCATCATCCTCTTTGTTTTGGCCATCGTCAAACAGTTCATCGGTTTAGGGTTTCTGCTACCGAAGAATGAAATCCTATCGCTCCTGATCGTTCTAAGGATAATCTTCTTCTTCCGACAATCTATTGTCGCTCTATATGCGTTCAGCTAATCTATCCCCACGATGACTTCAAATTCCCCCAAAGAAACGGTATTAAGTCCACTGGGAGTTTATAGCCATCGACTTCTATTACGCAATTTCTATGTACATCATATACAGGGAATACTTCCTGACTGCTACTTCTACGACCAATGGGATTTCTATTTTTTCACTTTTTACATTCAATTTGCTCGCAAATTGGGCAGACACAAAGGAACAAGTAGCTCTCGAATCAAATAGTATGCAGGCAGGTAATGAATTGACAAGTAGTGTACCTATTGTGATGCCACGGTCTCCGTACACCTGCTAAACTATACCCTTGCCATCAATTATAAATAATTTGATAAACGTGTATAAAATTTGCATTCCAAAAGTACATTTTATTTTTATGGCATTTGTTTAAATTTCTGAGGTCTCACACCTGTCACCACATCAGTTGAGTCTGTGGCATCCTCGATAGTCATGTTGTATGTCCGCACAGTAGGACGCAGTAGCTGTGCATTTCCTCCGGTCAGCAACGACCTCAGTCCCCACCCATTCCCTGAAGAGTTGGTAGATTTCTTGGGGCAGCTGGGTGAGATGTGCCCTTTCTCTCCACATGTGAAACACACGCGGGTACTCAGGTTCAGGCAATTTGTCGCTATGTGGCCAGGTTGACTGCAATGGTAGCAAACATTCTTCCCCTTAAAATATGGCCTATTGCTATGATTTTTCCCACAACCTTTGTATTCATCACCCTTCTTCCTCTGGGCGGACCTCCTCCACTGCTTTCCTCACCGGGCCTCTTCTGATTATTGCTCTCCTGGGCCCTGTTCTATTGGCTGTGGCTCCCCTCAACCGACCTTCCCCCATTCCATTTCCCTTTCTTCATCTCTTTCTTCTTGTTGCCCTTGTTGAATTTCGACAAGGTGTCTCCACTTCCTTCGGCGATAGTTGCCTTCTCCACTAGCCTCGCGTATTTATCTATTTCTAAGACAGCTACCCTATTGTAGAGCCAGGGTTTAAACCTCTTAGTCTTCCTCTTCTTAGTGTTGACTTGGTGTGGAGCAAAACGTGTGAGCTCGTTAAATTTCACATCGTACTCTACTACAGTCATGTCCCCCTATTTTAACTTTAAAAATCTAGTTTCTATTTTATTCGCCATGCTCATGAGGAAGTACTTCTAGGAGAACAACTCCTTGAATTGTTCCCAGGCGATAAGCCCTTCTTCCTCAGCCTCTCTGGCTGTATCATTTTCCCCCACTTCTTCATTTCTTTCCTCATTCTGCTCGGTAGCTTCCCACCATAAGTTGCTTCCCTTTTCAGCAGGTACGAAGCGAACACAGTCTTCTAGTCGTCTGCCACTTGGTAGATCTTGAAAGCATTTTCTATTTCTTTTATCTAGGTTTGAGCCTCTGTTGGCTCGTTACTGCCTTGGAAGGTGGGTGGCTACAGGTTTTGAAATTCTCTAAACGTGACTGCTTGTGGAGCCATTCGATTTTGATTTTGATTATTGTTTGGAGGGGGTGGTACGTTCTGGAATCTGTTTCGCAACATGTTCACAAACTGTTGCACTGAGTTCTCAGGCTGAGCCTGACAGTTCAATGGTGGTCACACTCTTCTTGGCAGTATGGTTCTGTCATAAGATAGAGTGTTTGTATATTTAGATATATATACATAAATACACAATTACTAATGAGATAACATAATAAGGATTTTATTAATTCAAAGGAAATGTTACATAAAATAAAATGGTAGTTCTGTGTTACAATACATCGTGGATTCATCGATCCAGGTAAAATTTGTATTTTTTACCTAACTACCTAATGCTATGGGTCTATCTCCCACATCAGTAGTCCTTAGCCCATCGGTAGGTCTTTTCCTCGGTTGCTAGGGTGGAATTGTACTACTTCTCGAGGTTACTGGCCATGTGCTCGATAAATGCGGGGGCCTGCTCATGGCTCTCTGCAGTTCGAAGGCGATTAACACACCTCCACGACCTGTCGAAAGACTGCCTATAACTCGCAGCAATCCTTTTCGCAGCTTGTTCCTAATGCTGTGTACTCTGCGCTGCGTACTCACTTTTGGCATGCAAGTGTAGTTTCTTTGTCCCTTTTCTTGAGTAGCGCTTCAGTTTCCTGAAGCCTCTCCCATAGACGATCCTCAGTCATCATGTCAGAGCGGGGCATTGGGGATAGGGGTAACTAGGCAGGTGGTGAAATAGGTGTGGCCAACTCTTCCTCGGCCTGGTCGGTCGTATCCTCGACCATCAACTCCTCTTCCTTGCTCTCATACTCTTTGTGGTTTGACATCTACAAGAAGTTTTTAAAGTAGGGTTAGTTACAATTTTTAGGGAAAGTGTTTTTAATTTTAAGTACATATATGGTTTGACCTGTTCGTCCTCGTCGTACGGGTTGTAGCCGTCTAAGAAGGACCTCATGTTCTCGTCATCATCATCATCACTGTTCATGTAGAACCTCATACTTTCAGGCACTAATTCGCTATCGACGTATTGGGGGTGTGCCCAATATTGTAGCCCGTCTTCGGCGATTCTTAAAGGATTTCTTACTACAGGCTCTTCTTCTTCTGACTCAGTTTCTAAGTTAAGTTCTTCCTCGAGGATTTCATACTCGGGAAGTGGGTTGATCACTACTCTTTCTGGGATATAGAACATCTACACATTTTAACATAACTGTTAATTAATTGATATAGTTTTTAAACGTATGAGAATTGTTCAAAAGGTCTTTACAATTCGTGTATTTGAATCTTAGATGCAAATTACGCTCTCAAGCTATTTAGGGTTTTTCCTAACGCTTGGATGTAAGGATTTGTTCTAACTTCTAGCTCTGATGCCAACTGTGACAGTCCCAAATTTTCACTACCGAATCCATGTGGAAACCGAGTCATTAGATATCATCTTAGCATACTGAATTGTCAATATTTGACAGCTCGCCCTGTTATATCTTACAATAGGATCTCACATACTAATAAATATACACACAACGAAAGCGTAAAGCTTTAATAGAATAATTAAGGTCTTACAATAATAAGCTTAAGTATTAACAGAAGTCGTACAAATTTTCGGTTGCACATTCAAGTTAAAAAAATATGGAAACATCTTAGTAGTATGCTACCTTGCTCTTTTCCTTCGAGGATTCACCTCGCTCTACTGATTCTGGAAGGTTTATAAACATAGCAAGAATGAGCGAAATATGCTCAGCAAGAAATTATTCTATTTTGAATAAAATGATCATTCCAATCAAAAATATAAAACGATGTAGCTTTGAATCATTAAAAGTTAACATTTTAAATTCACAAGTTTAATATGAATTCCATCAAAACATGCATGATATATGAGTAATGTAATATCATGTCATTTAATGTTTAATAGTATGAATAATTGAACACCAATTGGGTGGCATTTCTGCCCGACACTTTGTCAACAGGCATCCTCGACACAAAGTCAAGTTTAACAATCTTGTGCTCGTATGTCACGACTACAAGAATTAACCATGTAGGGTCTTGGCACACCGATCTTCAGCTATGTTCAATATTTGAGTTCAAATTATCATGAATACGATAAACATTTCATCATGGCATGCTTATAAATGGTAGATATGTATAACTATTTTAAACAGTTTAAGAATTTAGGTTGAAGCAACAAATAATGTACACTTAATTAAATTTGTATAATCATGGCAAATACGTATATTGGAATTTAAATCATACATTTTAAAAGCTGAATAAATTGCATGCATAAGTGAACAATAGCTTATACATAGGTTAGGGAATAATAAACTTGCCTTAGTGAAGCTTCTCAAAATTTTCACGTAACGCGTTTAGCAGTCATAGGTTTTTCTCGCTCTCTCTTGTACGTTCCTATAATAATAACGGCCTATCGTTAGTATCATCATTTTAAAATAGGTCGCTTACTCTTAAAATAATCCTAAGCATCTTGGATTTTTCTAATTTAAAAATGACATAACGCACACAAAATTTCAAAGGGCAAAATTGTCATTATTTGACAATTTGTCATTTGACTCATTTCATCCAATTTATTTCTCGTATTTATCTCAGGGTATTCTTAACCCTAAAATACTTTATCGGATCCTTCTTTGGATATAATATGAATATAACATTCGTACAAAAATGTATGATGTTTTAAAACAGTAAATAAGATGTGAAATCATATCGTAATGATATTCAAATCATCAAAATGAATTGAAATAATATTTCTTAAATATTCTAATTTATTATCTAAATAAAATAGAATTTAATTCAATACAATATTTTTCTAATTTAAGAAAATTTACTTTCAAATCTAAAATAAAATTTAACATGTTCTTTGTAAATTTCCCAACTCAATGACATTGTAGTAAATAAGGATAAATGACATTTTTGTAAATAGTACGGTAGTGGAAATTTTGTAATTAACATTGCAGTAACATTTTTGTAAATAACATTGTAGTGGCATTTTTGTAAATACACTGCAGTGACATTTTTGTAAATACACTACAATTGCATTTTTGTAAATAGTGCAGCAATGACATTTTTGTAAATACACAACAATGTCATTTTTGTAAATACACAGCAGTGGCATTTTTGTAAATACACCCTAAGGGCCGTTTGGTAATTTGTTGCAGAGGTGTATCTTGGTAAATATGTCATCAGGGGTATTTTGGTAATTTTATCCTTCTGAAAATAATAATAATAATGGTAATATTAATAACATAATGATATTAATGATAATAATCATCATCATCATGATATTAATAATGAAATAATAATAATGATATTAACATAGTATTAATAAAGATATGTATAAAATTAATAATAATTATAATGAAATAATTATAAGTATAAATATATTATTAACATAGTATTAAATAATTAAATAAACTGATATTGAAACAGTTGAGCAAGTCAACCATTGACTGGTTGACCGGTCAACTCCATATTCTTCATCTCCGGTTACCTGACTGGGAGACTGCTTGGCTGACTGGCACGATTGTGGCCGGCAGTGAGCTACCATGGCTACACACACACACACACACACAGATTTTGATGGGAAGATCGATTTTGTGACAAAGGGATTGATGAAATATTGAATTTCATCATCCCCGTGACCTGAAACTTCAAGAACAGGAAGTCCATGTTCATCTTCCTTGGTTCCTGCCAAGAAGCCATTACCGATAGCTTGAAGCTCGCTGGAAAATCGATTTGGCTTCAAAACAGTACAAAAATTTGATTGAAAGGTACCAAAATGATCCTTACAACTGTAGGAGTCCATTAGACCCTTCAATCAACTCAAACACATCCAATTTGAACCCAAAAATCCGATCTTTAATCAAGAACACGTCAGAAATTAACCCAAATATAAATCGGCCTTAGACGACTTGATTCTTGATCGTTTTGATAAATTGAAGGCTCAAATCGATTCTAATTAAGTCCTAGATGCTATGTAAGCTATCCATTAAACCTAAACAATAACAAAATTGGGTCTTTGATTCTTACTCGAATAAGAACAAGAACAAGAACAAAATTAAAAATTAATTTTTTTTTGACTTGTGCGGTTGTGTTTAGGGTTAGGGTTGTATCCATTGATGTTATATAGACTGAATAGATGTTGAAACAAACATCAATCGATGCAGAAAGGGACGGATTAACAATTTGGGAAATATGCAGAACTGTAGAAAACGTTGGGGGCAAAAAGAAAAAAGGGAAAAAGGAAAGGGGGGAAAAAGAAAAAAAGAAAAAGGAAGAGGGGACAAAAGGAAAAAGATAAAATTTGACTGTCTACATGGCAGTGGGCCCCACCTGGTCAACTTGGCTAAAAAATTCAAAATTTAAATTGTTGTTTTGCCTTGATTCGTGAACTGATTAATTTATTAATTAAATAATTAATTAAAAATGTCAAAAATCAAAAATACAATATTATACTCCATTCCTAAATTTTGGCACGCTAGAATTCCAACGATGCCATCCATTTTTCCAAATGATGTTCCGATCAAAAAGTCGTCCTGAGACTAGGTCAAACTGAAAATCCGACGGCGTTTCGATCGTTATTTTTTTGCGCTGATTCCAGATCTTCTATCATTTTATGATTTTGAATACTTTTTGACTTTATGGTCAAAATAACCAAAATGCCCCTGGTCATAACTTTTATCAAAAATGGCCAAAATACCATCGGTCATATCTTTTGTCAAAATGATCAAAAGGCCCTTGAGCCTAACTTTCATCAAAATAACCAAAATATCCTTGAGCATAACTTTTGTCAAAATGACCAAAATGCCCTAGAGGATGACTTTTGATGTAGAAAATAATTTGATGAAATAATATAAAAGAGAAATTTATATCAATAATCGTTCATTAATAAATTTGGGTTCTCACAACTACTGTACGTAAAAAGGGGGGGGGGGGGGGTGGGGGCAAAAGAATGCACTTGCCTTGCTGCGCTAAACTTACACCTCAAAACAGCTTGCCGGTCTTCGTCTCCTTTTTCGTTTTCGTTTTCATCTCATTCGTTTTGTTTAAATCAACCTCCAAGCCCTTTCTGACCTTAATATAGATTCTTATAACCATTATTGATCTTAGATTAGCCAATAAATGATCTTAAAGCCTCACAATTCTTCCCACAACTTACTTCAACTAATTCCCACTTTTAGTTCACTGAGTCAGTGGCATTCAACTATGTATAACTTTTGTTATATTAACCATTTAGTAGAAAACTTAATCTTTCTACATCCTACACTTCCAAAGCTTTCTATAGGCTCAAAAACAACTCAATTTGGACTTATAACGAAGAACTTATAAGGTTTCAAAGTTTAGTAACATCCTAGAAAATTTGCTTTGTTTTGAGCTTACAACAGTGTACTTTGGGCATTTTATAAAAATACTAAATGACATAAAAAAATTTTAATATTTTCTAAAAACACTCTAGACTTTCCCTAGTATCTCCATAAAACAGTTTGTGAATTTTATATAAATACATTGTTTTTCATAACTTACTAAACTTAACTGAAAATCCAAATTCCTGTTTTTTACATTCTCCATACTCTCTATACTTAAATAGTCAGAAATTATTCCTTAAGTCTCATGTGATATCATAATCTATATTTATAGAAACTATACTTCAGTACTTCATTTAGGCACTGGAATTGCTCAATTTGGACTTATAATGAAGCATATATGACCTTTTAAAATTGGAACACAGTCTCAGTTTCTCTGTAGGAAGCTACTGTAGTCCACTTTGGCCAATTTATTAAAATATGAAATTAACTCAAAAAATTACTAAACTTTGTGCAAATAATATAAAAATGTTCAAACACTTCCATAAAAATGTTCAAGTCCATTTGATAAGCTAATTAATTTTCGTGCATTTTATGAACAATAACCAATGGCCAAAATTTCAGATTCTTCATGTTCTAAAAAACACACATACTTTTCTTTAATCCTTTTCCAAGCATCCATGCATCAACTTAAACATCATAACACCTCTAATAAACATCATAATCCAACTTTAAACTAGGGTTTGGGAGTTTTACCTTTGATTTTCTCAAACTTGGCCTTAGCTTTGATGATCTTAAGCTCTTTTGTCCTCTTATGCTTACTTTCCACCAAAATCAGCCCCCTTGAACCTCTTTATCCTTGCTTTCCCATGAATTCAAGCCTTCAACTTGTTCTATTTGATGTAAGGTTGATATATTCTAGGGTTTAAGGGCTTGATCTTGATAGATTTGTCTTTGGTTGCCCTTTCTTCTTGTTTTTCTCTTTTTTTCTCTTCTTTCTCTCTATCTTGGCTAGGATGGAATGAAGATAATCTCAGTACTTTTTCTCCTAGTGGTCTTGGTTTGGCCACAAAAATAAGCTCTTGGTAGTTGGTTTAATTAGCAAATAAGATGGCTAAGGAGCCCTTAAACTATGGAGCCAAGTAGCCCCTTTCTCCATCTTCCAACAAGGTCATCAAACATGAACTCCTAGGGTGGCCAACAAGGCCTCTTTCTAGAAGGCTTATGTCATCAAGATTACCTCATGCTTACATCATCTTGCTTACCTCATCACGCTTGCATCATCATGCTTACAACATCATCTTACATCATCAACTCACATCATCATTTGTCTCACAAATAAAAATGTAAATCACTAAGAAAAATAACAATAATATTCTTTCATTAATTTCCTTAAATTCTAAATCAAAAGAAATTTTAAATTTCTGAAAAATTATTTCATATAATCCTTCATTAAAATCTCAAGAGAATAAATTTTGTAATTTCTCCTTTTCCGAATTTACGAGGTGTCACAATATCACAAACTATGTGATCGGTGAGAAGTGTAAGTGTACACTAATCAGATTGTAGTAAAATATCGTTTCCATGGGGATTGAAATCAATTATGTATCAATTTTGACTATTCTTTGACTTATCTAATTCGATTGATAAAAGCTTTGGTTTTTTGATTTAAAGGAACTAACTACTTAATAAAAACAAAAATAAATAAACTAATAAATTTTAGGGTTTTATCAATAATGAGAAAGAAAGCTAAGATTTCGACCTCACCTACCCATTCATAATTAAATCAATTAGTTTATCATGAAAGTTACGGAATTTATTCTATTGTGATAGTGGAATATCCCTAAATTAGTTGTTACTCTATCTCTAGTTATAGCCCCCCTACTTCAATTATTAACTTCACAGTCTCCATGTGAAATTTAAATAATATGAAGAGCATTAAGTTTAATGGAAATTCCCAGATTCACTAACCATCACACTCGTTTAGATATAATTATTACCGAAACTACACAAACAACCTAATTATCTCTAGCTAAATTTAATTTGTGGTTATGTTTCACACGAGCCTTCACTAGTCTTCTCCTCTCAGTACTTGAACTATGTGATAAAGATCATCCAAACATTGGCCAGATATCTAGAAGCATTAAGAACATGAAACATAACTTGCAACATAATAAATTCGCAAAAAAACATGATAAACGGTAATCTAATTAATCATGGGCAGGATCCATCTAATCTTAGCACAAAGAAAATTAGAACATAATTGTATTAAATAAGAATAAAGAAGAGTTTAGAATAATAGAACCCATAATGATACTCGTATGAAAAGCATTCGTCTTGTATGAAAAAACCTCCACCGAGCACCGTCTACAACTTCTACTCTTATTTTACTAGCTATGAATTATGAAAATTAAGTACTTGATTAATTAATTGGTTTGAGATCTAGGCTATTTATAGGACTAGAATTGCAATCCGAATCTAGCTCAAATTCATGCATGAATGGTCCGGATCGAATCTTCCTTTCAGAATCCGAGTAGAACTCAAAAAACTGCGTGCGGCCATCTCCCACGGGTAGCTCGTGGCTGCTCCCACGGCCTACCCGTGGGAGCTGCGGCCTTTGCCACAAAGTTTATTTTATTTACAATTTTGCCATTCTTCAGCCCAACTTCGTTCCTTTTTCGTTCCAAGCCCAGAAATGCATGAAAATAAGTCCAAAAACCTACAAAACAAAGCCCAAACAAGGAGTAGTGATCCAAACTAAATATATAACAATTATTGCATATTAGATTGGGCTTTTAAAGCAAAAATTGATAAATTAAGAGCAAAAGATAGTAAAATATTAGGTACAAAATAGCTCTTATCACTATGACACTACTGTGAGGCACTATGACCACACCAAGGTGACTTGGTTCTTGCTCTTTGCTCATTTATTGTACCTATAAAAGAAAGTACAGGGAAAAATGTTCCTTATTTATCGTCCTTTTGATGTTTAAGTAAGTATTCAAAATTTTGATAACATGTACCTATCTTTTTAAGACTTTAAGTATGTTAAACACAATTTGGTGTTGCTTCGGGTGTGTGAGTGCGATGTATTCACTACAAGACAGGAGAGAACCTCTTGGAATCTGTTGAGAGTGATCTCACTCTCAAGATATAATGAATGTACTTAAAAGTTCAAGAATTAGTTATTGAAAGGTTGAAAATCTTCCCACCCTCTTTCACCCTAGATGATATTTGTAAGTGAAGTGAATGTGGCATTTTGTGCACCTGAATTTTAAATGTGATGCCTCGGTCTCTGTACAACCTAGGAAAAAACTGGTCGTCATATACAACCATAAATTTCCACACTCAAATTGTTCAAATAATTAACTAAACTCTGTCGCAATGCAGCGGTACGCATATCTATTACAAATGGTATTATAAATACAATGTCAACAAATTAACAGCTCGCTTTCAAACCTCAAGCTAAACAAATCCCCAGCACACAGAATACACCCACAATTTCTTGCACTCTTCCTTTTCAGTTCTAACGAAGTACAATTTTTTTTTTAAATAATGCAAGAGTGAGAGAATGAGCTCAAAAAATACACCTGTGAGAACCCAAAATTTTATAATTGTATTATTGTAAATGGTTAATTAAGTTTTTGTATGAAAGGTTATTTTAAATCCTATATAATTGGATCAATGGTATGTTGGAAGTTAGGCCAAGTGCAAGTTGGTCTTTTTGACCAATTGTAAATGACGAAATTTTCAAAGTGTTTGGAAGTGAAATATGATTGAAGATTTGGAACCGTAACGAAAAATAAGTGATACAAAATGCCTTCCATTTTTCACTTTGACTTAAGTTTTAGATGACCTAAAAATCGGTACCTATATGAAGAAATGGACAGCGCCATTGAATTCATGGTATGTCAAAATATAGGGATGGAGTATAATATTAATACGTTTCAAAATAATATTTATTTATTTATTTATAAAATAATAATAAATTAATTAAAAAGCAAAAATAAATTTTTTATACACAAAAGCCTTTTCGTCCCTGCCTAAGTCGGTCCCTGTTTGGTCTCCAAGTTCAGGACAACTTTGGGCCCTGTTCGGTCCCTCTTTGGGCCATGTTCGGTCCTTATTCAGTCCCTAATCAAAAAAGGAAAAATGAGCTACGTGAGCCAATAGAAATCTGCCACGTCAGTTTCAGTCCCTCTTTGGGCCCTGTTCTGTCCCCAAGTTCGGGACAACTTCGGTCCCTCTTCGGGCCCTGTTTGGTCCCTATTCGGTCCCTCATCAGGAAAAATAAGTTATGTGGATCAATAAAAATCCGTCACGTCAGCTTTGGTCCCTCTTCAGGCCCTGTTCGGTCCCCAAGTTCGAGAAAGCTTCAGTCCCTCTTCGGGATCCTCTTTTTATCTATATATTGGTGTCAGAGGACCAGATACGATGTTTTCTTTTTCTTTCTTTCTTTTCTCTCCTTCTTCTCTCTTCTCTCTTTCCCTCTCTCTTCTCCCCCTGCTCGAAGCGGCGCCGCAACAATTTTTCCGGCGATGTGATGTACGGTCTGACTTCCTAGCTCAGCTAGGAGGTGATGTATATTATAAAATAATTTGATTAGGGGCTATAGTTTGGCTATAAATAGAAAGGAACTCACTTAGAAATTTTAGTCTTAAAAACTTAGCCACTCTTAGAAAAAATTTCAGATCCGATTTAGGTAAGCTCAGATCTATCCTTGTAGTTGTTAGATCTATGGATTGAGCATGCAAGGCTTCGACCATCATAAAGTTTCGGAGTACCTAGTGTTCATACCTAAATTTAAGAAGTTTAAGGCTATTGGGCTCGATCTAATGAGTTTGAACGTTTGATATTTTTGTTTAGCTCATGGGGTTTTCTGTTGAAATAAAATTTTGAATTTAAGTTATGAAATTTTAAATTTTCTTAGTTTAGTTGAGAAAAGGGAAAATAGAGTATTTGCAATTTTTTATTAAATTTTTTGGTTGAAATATGTTAGTATAATTTCACCTATAATTTCCTGTTGTTGTTGAATATGATGAAAATGAGTATGTTTTGGTATTGAATCATAATATTTTTGACAGCTAACAAAAAGTCAAAAATGCCCTCTGGACAATTTTACCAAAAATATAGTTTTGATCAGATTTATCAAATTTGGAAATTTCGACAAAAATAAAATATATGTTATTTTAGTATTTGAAGGTACAAGGATATTATTAAAATTTAGATTTAGTGTATAATTAATATTTGTAAAGTTTTGAGTTACATTTGTTATTTTCAAAAGTCAAGATTTTTATCAGATAGAAAATAAAATTTTCTAAGATGTTATTAAACGAAAATTTCCAAATTTTAACAAGTCCACGAAAATATTAACATTTTTACAAAATTTAATTTTGTCAAATTTTAAAGTTAAAAGGGAACCTTATATTTTATGGAAAACGTTAACAATTATCATTTTCAAATTTAGTTGCAATGATATTTTGTCCGAACAATAAATATGATGATGTATTTTAGGGTTGACATCACCTTGGGATAAATGCGAAGAAAATTGTAAGGAATGTAACAAAGGACGATTTTGCCCTTTGAGTTATTTGTGTGCGTATGAATCATTTTCAAAAACTAGGGGAACCCTAGGATGCGTAGTACTTTATTTTGAGAAGAGGGATATGGTCGAGATAAATTACTGATGAGAAATCGTCTATGTTATAGGAAAGAACGCAAAGGACACTAGGAACGTCAAACGTGTGTTGTGTAATTTTTAGGAAGCTTCTGTTAAGGCAAGATCATTTAACTTATTCTTACGTATAAATTATTGTTTCATTTATACGTGCCTATTTGCCATGATTGTATAAGTTCCAATTCACTTATACATTGAAATGTTTACAAGTACGTTTAATGTACTTGTTTAAATTGATAATTTTGTTATGCATCTCTACCATGTATAACATGCAATGTTATTGAAGCGTTTATCATTTTCACATGATTAAATTGAGATCGAGTATTGAACATAGCTAAAGACCGGTGTACTGGGATCCTACATGGTAAAACCCTGTAGTTGTGACGTATATGTGCACGAGAATTTAGGGTTAGTCTTGACTTTGTGTCGAGATTAACTTTATGACATAAGTGTCGGATATAAGTGTCGTTAAATTGGTGTTCAATACTCAAATGCTAAATTGTTTAATTGTTAATGACATGATGTTATATTAAACTTGTAATATCATGCATGTGCTTATGGAATTCATACTCAACTCATGAATTCAAAATAAAGTTTTATGATTCAAAATCTTAGCGTTTTACTCTTTTTGAATGGAAGTTTCTTTTTTAATGAAATTAGAGAATGAATTGCTGAGCATTCAATCACTCATTCTTGCAAATGTTTTAAACTTCCAGCCTATGAATGCGGGAGCACTTCGAAGGGCAAGGAAAAGATGGAGTATTAGATGTCATGCTAGACTGTAGTTTAATATTTTGGATTTGTCTAACTCTGAACGTGTTTGCTATGTAATATTTTTATTTGGCTACTTTTGTCAAACCATGTTATATAAAGACCTTAATAGTTAATATTAAACAATCGCTTCCGCTTATATAAGATTCAAATGTGAGATCCTGTGAAAGTATAACAGGGAGAGTTGTCCAATTATTGGTGACTAGCAACAGTGAAGAAAGAGATATGTTTTGACGCACTGTTTTCCCGAGGATTAGGTGTTGGAAAAATTGGGGTCGTCACAACACCACTCTCAAACGCTAAAATATTCCACTTTAAAATACTTTTATTTTGATAAAAAATCATTTCTTGAAATTTTTCTATTTTTAAACTCAAAATCATTTTCAAAAACTTTAATTCTTTGACATCAAGATCACCTGGAATCCATGAGCACAGAATGGATTCCACAAATGTTGGCACACTTCCAAGCGTAGAAACGAATCGAGGAAGATAAGTTAAGCAAAATGATTCATTAATCAAATGAACAAGTAATAATAATGTTGAACCCGCAAATATTCACTCTTACAGAACTTACCATCCCAGTTATGTTGGAGTGGCCCAAAAATATCTGTACTTTCATTCAACCGCTACTCCATTTGAACAAAAGTGCTCTAAATGAATTGTCTGCATGTATGCATACGGCTCAAGATATTTTCCACTACGAGGTTCTCCCATAGGGCTAAGTTAGGTTAGCATATCCAGAAAAAAATTTATTTTGTTTTTCAACATTTGTAAAATAACTTTCATCATTGATAATAAAAGTGCATAAAATGAAATAATAAAATTGTATGCAAGAAAATGGGCGAGTAAAATATACTTGTCTGGCTCGCTTAACTTACTCCAAATTTTGCCCTTGTCTTGGTTTGTTCTATTATGTTCTATTCATATCAAAGCCTTTTTCAACCTTTAAATAAATTTCTATATCCATAAATGGTCTCATATTAGTCATTTATATATATTCTTAAGCTTTACAACTCCTCCATAACTTAAATTAACAATTACTCAGTTCCAATTTTACTGAGTCAGAAGTGTTTCAACACATATAGCTTTTATCTCATACACTGCTTATTAACGCATCTATTTTTCTCAAAAACTATCTTCCGTTCACTTATAAAGAAGTTATGACTTTTCAAAGTTGAAAAAACTTCCATAAAATTTTGCTTTGTAGTGAGTTTACTGCAGTGTATTTTGGACATTTTATTAAAATATTAAGCAAACTCCAATTGAGCTGAAACTTTCAACAAATAAACTAAACATGTCTAGAAAACGTTTTGTGAATTTTCGACAAGTACATTATTTTCTATGAATGTCTAAAATTGACCAAAATTCGAGGTTCCCATGTTTTTGCGAGATACTACTGAAGCCCCTTTCTAGCAATTTATTAAAATACAAAATAACATTCGTTTTGGATAAAACTCTTGGAACTAAAACTTAAATAAGTTAACTATGTTCTCAAAATGTTTCGTGCAAAACGCATACGTAAATTATTTTATACGGTTTTTCAAACATAGGCTGTATTTTCCATTTTTGTAAATTTACAACATGCATAGGTTTCCTCTTTAACTAACCAATTTATAACTCATTAAATCCTTAGTCAAAGTTTCATTACTCTACTCTAAGTCCTTTAATACATGCATATGAGTTCATGAATTTAACTAAGCATTTTTAATGAAAATCCCTTCCCCAAATAACCTTAAGCACTTAATTTGCCATAAAAATCATAAGCTAGGTTATGAGTTTTACCTTTCCAACCTTCAAACTTTGCAAGATAAGCCTAGCCTCAATGAATCTTGCCTTCACCTATCTGTGACAGCTCCAAATTTCCACAATCGAATCCTTGTGAAAACCGGGTCGTCAGATATCATCTCAGCATACTGAGTTGTCAATATTTGATAGCTCACCCTGTTATATCTTATAATATGATCTCATATACGAATAAATATACAAACAACGGAAGCATAAGCTTTAAATTAAATAATAAGGTCTTACAATAACATGGTACGGTATAAACGGAAGTCGTACCAATATTCCATTTACAACATCAAATTAGACAAATTTGGGAACATCTTAATGATATGCTACCTTTCTCTCTCCCTTTGAGGATTCCCTTCGCTCTACTGATTTTGGAATATTTATAAAACATAGCAAGAATGAGCGAAATATGCTCAGCAAGTAATTATTCTATTTTCGAATAAAATGATCATTCCAGTTAAAAGTATAAAACGATGTGGTTTTGAATCGTTAAAACTTAGCATTTTGAATTCATGAGTTTAATATGAATTTCATCAAGGCATGCATGATATACGAGTAAATGTAATATCACGTCATTTAACATTTAACATTATGAATAATTGAACACCAATTGGGTGGTATTTCTGCCCGACACTTTGTCAATTCCTCATCCTCGACACACAGTCAAGTTTAACAACTCGTGCCCGTATACATCACAACTACAAGAGTTAACCATATAGGGTCCTAGTACATCGGTCTTTAGATATGTTCAATATTCGATCTCAATTTATCATGAATCATGTGATAAAGATAAACGCTTCAATAACTTTGCATATCTTCCCAGCATTTTTTGGAGATGTAAAATCCTCAGGTTGTGACATATACACAGCCTCTTCCAGATTTATGGATTGAAGCAGGCATCTCAGAATTGGAACATTCGTTTTGATGAAATAATCAAAAGGTTTGGCTTTATTAGAAATGAAGAATAACCTTGTGTATACAAGAAACTTAGTGGGAGTGTAATTGTTTTCTTAGTGCTATACGTAGACGATATACTTCTGATCGAAAATGATATTCTTACACTTCAGTCTGTAAAGATATGGCTGGGAAAATGTTTCTCTATGAAGGATATGGGAGAAGCAGTCTATATATTGGGAATCAGGATCTATAGAGATAAATCAAAGAGACTTATTGGACTGAGTTAAAGTTCGTACATCGACAAAGTCCTGAGTAGGTTTAACATGCAAGATTCCAAGAGAGGTTTTCTTTCGATGTCACATGACATAAGTCTTAGCAAGACTCAGTGTCCCTCGACACAAGATGAGCGAGATGAATAAAATCCCATATGCATTTGTAATAGGATCTATCATGTATGTCATGTTATGTACTCGTCCTGATGTTGCTAATGCTATGAGCATGACAAGCAGATTCCAGTCAAATCCAGGTGAACAACATTGGATAGCAGTCAAGAATATCCTTAAGTACTTAAAAAGAACTAAGGATTTGTTCTTGATTAATGGAGGTGAGGAACAACTCATTGTAAATGGTTACACTGATGCTAGTTTCCAAAAAGATAAAGATGATTTCCAATCACAATCTGGATTTATCTTTTGCCTGAATGGTGGAGCAGTTTGCTGAAAAAGTTCTAAGTAGGACACATTTGCTGCTTGTACAACAGAAGCTAAGTATATTGCTACTTCGGAAGCATCAAAGGAAGCTGCATGGATTCGAAAGTTTATTGTTGAACTAGGTATTAGTCCCGACGGTTTGAATCTAGTGGATCTCTATTGTGAAAACAATGGAGCCATAACATTGGCTAAAGAGCCCAGGTCTCATCAGAAGAGTAAACACATACTCAGGCGTTATCATCTCATACAACATTTTATTGAAAGAGGTGATGTGAAAATATGCAAGATTTCTACAAAATTAAACGTTGCTGATCCGTTGACTAAGCCTCTCCCACAAC
>JAUMHB010093914.1:0-10858 GCA_032359685.1 Pittosporum tobira
TGATTCAGAACCTGTGCTCTGATACCATGTTGAAAGTAATGTTGTATATTGAATCACACTGTATAATGTACAAAAGATGCATATTTATATAGGCTAGTAATACATGCAATATATCTACATAACCAATGTGGGACAAGACTACCTATATAATCTAACAAAGCAGTTGATAAAGTAAAACAGGCCGAAGAGTCTCTGCGGACTGTCATGTACTTGAGCTGTTGGGAGCCTAATTAAAATCTCAGCACCTCAAATATACATCAATTATCTGCACTTAGAAGAGAAGATATCTGAAATCTTAGATATTTAATTTAGAGTGCCTTTGTGTTCATGTAACTATATTTGTGTGTGTGTGTATATATATATATATATTGTGTGTAATACGTATTCAGTTCAATAATGAAGATGACTCAATTTTCAGAACTTGATAATATACGTACTTTCTTTTTTTGGCTCATTTGCATGTAGAAGCCCCGCATCATATGTGTGTCAGTGTGTGCATGTTATGAGCTAAATTTGGGATCCTTGAGAACCTCTTCTACTGATCGGATGATGAATGAGACATATTAATGACAATTATTTTCATCTGGGCCTCTACTGGCACAAATGAGGTTATTACAAAATGTTTGTGTTCCCCTCTCAGCCCGAAATGGGCTCATTGAGCCGCTATCGACCTCCCCCGCAAATTTCACAAGATTGGGTTGGCCCAACTCAAATTGAAATTGCTCATCATGGACTTTGTCACAACTTTTGTAGATATGTATAGCAAAGAGGAGGAAGAAGAAAATTATACCCTCGGAAGACTCCATCCAAACAATTTAAGAATGTTTAGTAAAAATAAGTTTTACCCAAATGCTTAGAAGAGAATGCTTAGACTGCACTCCGTCCTACTTTCACGCAATTAAAGAACGTTTAAGGAGAAAGCATAAAACAAATTGCTTCATGACCCCATAAAATTAAATAAGTTTTATAAATTATATCTTATTTAAATATGAAGAATATAATTTCATTTTTACGTATATACTTAAAATAAAATAGTTTTAAAAACTTACAGTCGTACTGTCATAGACATAGACATGAATCGTACTTATTTTTCAGTCAACTGGAGTTTTGAGTATAAACCCAATATGGAACCGACAGCTGGCCCAGGTTTAGGAAAAGCCCAATGGGTCCTGGTGCAGTAATAACATCATACTACTAGGATCCTACCTAGCGATACACTATCTCATTGCAACTCTTCATTGTGAGTTTGTGACCACATAAACAAAAATTAGTCATCTCAAAGTGAAAGACTTCTGTTTATTTCTCTGCCTCTTTGAAGCTTCATTCGGAAAAAACCAGAAATTATGAATGCACTCAGAACTTGCAATGCCAATTATCAATCTCTATGCCATTTAAACTTCCAAACAAGGTCAAAAGCACAAATTGCACCAAGCAAGTTGATAAGAATTCACAGAAGAAAACTCAACCCGCCTATGGTGAGAGCTTGTAACAACAATGGCGGAGAGAAAAAGACCGAAGAAAAGCGCAGTTTCTTGAGTCTGGAAGAAGCTGGCATAGTCGAAATGTCCGGTCTCGTGAGTCATGAGAAATTTTTATGTCGATTAACGGTATGTGCGTGTGTATATGCCCCTATATATATATATATGTGAGAAACTATGTTTTAGCTCTTAACTTAATTTACCAATTTATGTACCTACGTGGACTTTTCAATTTTCAGGAGACTTCAACAGGTTTAATATTTCTTTAATGTCGGATAGTCAAAATAGTTTATATTCGATTGGGTTGAACATTAAGTTTTTAGAGCAATTGGTAAACTCGATCGTGGTATTAATGTAACCATAAAAAAAATTTAAAAAAAAAAAAAAAAGATTTGTGCACATCCATTTAGACATGACTAACTTGTCCTTAACGAATTAACATAAAATAATGTCTGCCTATGGAGATGTACATAGCCTCTGATCTCGTAATCTCTTGATATTTTTTATGAACGTAATAATTATTGTTTATGCAGATATCTTCATTGAATTTGCTTAGAGTGATATCAGAGCAAGAGGGGTGTCCGATAGAGGAGCTAAATGCAGGGAGGGTGTGTGATTGGTTTTTGAAGGATAAGCTGAAGAAAGAGCAAAAATTGGACTCTGCTGTCCTTCAATGGGATGAATCTAATTTCCAGCTCTAGCCTTTTCTTTTTATTTTTCTTTAATTATAATTATATATGTTACTAAATTTGGACATTTATATTTTGGAGAAGGTTCTTTACAGACTAATGGTTCCAGTCATCAATGTAATTACGTTGGTGGACTCTTTATCCTTCTCTTGAGGATTAATTTAAGCCAATAAATATTTTGCAAGGACCAATTTAACACTTATTCGAGAAGAAAGGCAAGTGTCACATGAATATGTTCCGATATATATATATATATATATATGTTCAAGAGTTTCTCACAATCTAATTGTTTTCATGAAACTTTAGAGGAACTGTCATCTCCAATATATATATTATTCCATTTACTTACATTGTAAGATTCCATTTAGTTATACGTTTCCTCCTAAGATCAGCTAGTACCTAATTTCAAATCAAATCAACTTTATGTTATATATATATATATATTTGAAGAAAGGTGTGTGCTATATTAAATAATGGAAAAATAAATAAATACAATATCATTCATCTTGTAAAATACATTATGGTATCAAATATATAATAAAATAATATCATATCGTGAGGTAGAAAAAAAATTAAATGAACAAGAAGACGTCGATTTGTTAAAAACAATAATCATATTAGATACATTAAATTGTATCTACCCAACAAAAAACAAACAGTCTCAAACATGAATTGAGCAAGTAAATCCTCCTCTTACTGTCAAAAGTAATATGCGATTTATTTTAAAATTAAAAAATATCTATATTTTAAAAATTTGTTATAGACAATTTCTGTTTACAATTAACCTTAGAAAGGAACCCAGTTATACTACGAGCATGCGGGCTCCCCTTGGAGAAAATAACACATTTACAAAGAGTACATACAAAAAGTCGTATTATGTACTCAAAAGAAAAGGTTGTACTTAATGTGGGATGTTGGCTTATGACTCCATACAGGTTGTCAGGAGGGAAAGGACTTTCTTATATTCCTAATAATCAATTTGTGAACACCGAAGAGAAAATTATTAACCAAAATTTTAGATTATTGAGTAAAAGATGGATGTAATGCGATATATTTTATAAAATTAATATTTTAATAAGATAATAATTTTTTGTTATATATTTTAAATAAAATAATAATATTATTTAAAAATAATAATCTTACAATTTTATAATTTAATACTTATTATGTCCAAAAAAGAATAAATTTATGTATTTTTTTCATCGTTCAAAAAATAATGACTTAATATACTATTTTTAGTTTATAATTATTTTTTTATTATCACTTTATGTCACATTAAAAATCTTTTTTTTTCTCTATATCATTATAAAATATTTTTGTAAAGACAATTTTATAAAAAAAAATTAATTTAAAAAAAAAATTAATTTTTTAAATTTAAATATTATTTATGTTTTATTCATTTTTTTGATAGAGGGAGTCCAATATAACATACAGTGATCTCTAAATTATTAACCAAACCATTAGCAACAAAACAAGCAATGTGAAACTAATTATGGCCTCCCCCACTTAGCAAACAAAACAATCAATCACCACCAAACCCATCCTCTCCCAAGTCAACGTTTATCATGTCAACTACTATTAATTTCGAAAGCCGAACAAATCTCACCCAAAGTTAACCTCCCTACGACGACGTTTCAATCGTTGACTTCCTTGACCTCCCGCCAATCAAGGACAAAGAAGTAATTTCACGGACCTCAAACCCACCAATCAAAAACACTTCAATCCTTACCTCACATCCGATATACAAGTTGTCCGTTACATCCCAAAATCAACGATGTACTCAATCAAGCTCACGGACAGGGAGAAAGAGAGAGATATTGACAGTGTAGAGGACGACGACGTTTAAAGTGCTGAAGTGTTTTTTTGATGAACTGAGTTTAATCTCTGATGATGGCGATTCCCGAGGATAAACCGCCGTCGGACGGCAGAGTCTGGGGCTTGTTCAAACTGCCGTTTCGAAACGCCGGTAATTCGAATACGCCTTCGTTGTCTTCGTCTTCCTCCCATCACAACCAGCAGCAGAGTAACAACACTCAAATTGAAGGCTCGCATGGTCAAAGCAGCAGTTCGAGCAGCGCTGTATCTTCAGTTGCCAGATCTCTGATCCCGACACGGCGTCGTTTACGCCTCGATCCGTCTAATAAACTCTACTTTCCAAGTAAACTCTACTTTCACCAGCTTACTTTTAGTTGTGCAGTTTTTTTGACTTCGTTTGTATAGGATGTGTCTATATTTCTAATACGTCCGATCTGGTTGTTTTAGTATTGCTTGCTCTTTGATTTACTTGATTTAGTTGACTTTTTTGCTTTGATTATTGATTAGAGGAAATATAAGGAGATTAGCTTTGTTAGTTCACTTAATTGTATTTTGCAAGTGTGGAAATAGGGTAGATGTTAATTTCCACATATTTTAGTGAATTAGAACCTTGTAATTACGTTTTTGCCAAAACAAAAAAAAAAAGTTAAATAGATAAATAGATGATAACTTTTGATTGGCCATTTCTTTAGCCTAGATCAATTGTAGCTTAGTTAGACTCTTAATGCAATAAACCTTGATTTTGGGGAAGATGTTTTAGTTATTACATCACTAGTGTTTTAGAAATGATTTAGTACCAAGCTACCAATGTTATGTTGACATCCAATATTAAGTTAGAATTGATATTTGTGCAATCAGAGTTAGAAAATAAAGAAATATTTGCATCGCCAATTTTAGAGAATGTTTGAGAACACAAGTACTAAAACGCTCTGGTAACTCTTGTTTAATTGGATTGTAGCGTGGAATGGATAATTCTCGTTTAATAGTCGGGATATAATTTGGAATTAGAACTAGTAAACAACCTTAGTTTATTAAGTCCTGTTTTGACTTAGGAGATTGATAAGTTAGAAGCGAAATGGAAATGGAAAAGAATGCAGCTAAGATGGGATGACTTAATCATTTGATAAAAGTACTGAAATGACAATTTTACAATGATTTAAGGATGAATACAACATATAGAATGGCAAGCTTTTCAAAACCACTTTTCCACCCCATAGTTTTATGATCTGGAGGAAAAGAAACAAGTGGTTTAACTGAGTGACAAATTATGTATGCTCAACTCACCAAAAATATCAAAAAAACATGTTGATTTGCATTACTTCCGTTTTAGTATTACTGTATGTTTCTTTGCACCAGGTGTACAAGAACATTTAGAATGTAATTCTTCATTTCTCTCCAATTCCACTTTATGTATAATAATGGTATTAAATATCTCTCCTTATTGCTTCTCTTCTTCATCAGTCTGGTGTAAATCAAAAATATATGTTAATGGTTGTATACTTGCACGAACAATGCGGATCAAGTTGATTCAAACTGAATGAATGAGCAGGATCCTGGGATGAAGGTTTAAGCCTAAAAGAACAAGGCCAGGGACAAAGATACCGTGGTACATAGGATGTTTGAATTTTAAAATTTTACTTTTGTGCGAAACTATTCTGATTAGTCAGTGTTCTTATTTATCTCTGGGTTCATTCAACTGTGGGGAGAAAAAAATATATTATACTGAAATTATACGGAGTCGTTCTAAGCTTACTGTTTATAATGTTAAAGATGGCTTTAAGCAATTGTTCTGCTGCTTTTTGCTTCATGTGTGGGATGTCAGCAATAGGATTTGAATTACCATACCGCTGGAAGGATAGTTTTGTTACCCCATAATGTCTTGCTTCTGTGTATGGGGTCGTTGGTGACTTGCTGTCTGTCTTTATGTCAATAATTGAGAACTGCAATTTCCACAAGGAAATGTGCTGTGACCATTTAATTCCCAAACATAGAGTAAAGTTGCTACAAATACAAATAATGGGACATACTTGCGGAACTAGCATATTTCCTCGTGGAAATAGCAGTTCCCTAAATAAATAGAAGTCTGAGATTGTTTAGGTGGCTTCATTAGTATTATATTTTGCTCAAAATGTATTCTCTAGCCTTGACATGTTAGTATTGTAAATCAACTTTCATTATTGTCTTATATATGGATATGTGGTTGAAGTATTTAATAGGTGTATAGAATCTATAGATGTTATATCTCCTCCTTTCTTCTTTGAATTAACCTTCCAATGCAATATCTTGGGTTACATTTTGCTTGATGTATTTGACAGTGCCTCATAAGTTTCTTGTTTACTCTTATATCCCTTCTAGATGAACCTGGCAAGCAAGTCCGAAGTGCTATTAGGATTAAAAATACAAGCAAATCTCATGTAGCTTTCAAGGTATGTGCCATGAAAGCTTTTGTTTTGCTTTCCTCTTTTTACCCTTGCCGATTTCTTATGATAGGAATATTGCAATGTGTTCAGGTGTTCTTCTATATCAAAATTACCTTTCTGAATTTTCCATCATAACTAATTAGTTGTTATTATTTGGATCTGATTAATGTTTGTTTGTGTTGATAAAGTTTCAAACGACTGCACCAAAAAGCTGTTTCATGCGTCCACCAGGAGCAATTCTTGCTGCTGGTGAGAGTCTTATAGCAACCGGTAATTTCTTATTCGTGGGTTTTTCCTGTTCTTTTCATAATGGTAAAAGTTGTGTTTAGTACAATATACACATACATATAAATATATCTAACCTACTATCTCCATTTCAAAATGTAATAACATTATTGACTTTGAAAAGTCTACTTTGCACATTTTAAAATTTGAATTACCATGATTCGATTTGAGTTTTGGAAAAAATATTTTTTTGACTAATATCGTAGTTTTTTTTCAAGTAGTTCAAAATGTTCACAATTATATTTTTGTTTTCATCAAATAAATTAATGTAATTTTAAATTTTAAGACGTTATAAGTCAATTTTTCAAAAGCCAATGATGCTCTTATAGTTTTAAATGGAGTAGTATATATTTGAAATACATGATACATATCCTACATATTTACATATAAATAGGTTTACACGTGTAGATGATTATGTTCCTCCCCTCTTTATTGTTTAAGTTGTAAGCCCATTTTCTAACTAGGTATGACAAATGGATGGTTAAGGATGGATTTAGATGAACATAAATGGATTTGGGTTTATTTGGATTGGATTAAAATGGATTGAATTTTACATGGTTGATAAATGGATGGATATATATGGATATGGATAACCTATATCAACCTTAAATTTCATATATCATTTTTTTGTACGTTTATCAAAAATATATTAATATACCCCTTGTTGGGAAGCTCTCAACGTCACGGATTTAGCAGTGTAAAAATTTTATAATTCTGATTTTGTTTAAGTCTTGAAAATGTAGGAAGAATAAGAAAAGGAAAAGAAAAATAAAATAAAATAGATTATAGAAAAATATCACGTGGTACCAACTTGTTGCATGATGAACATGATGAGTACTCATTTTGCTAAGTTAATATTCTCCTTAATTGATGATTATGCAAGTTACTTGTAGATTACACATATACAACTACACATAAATTACACTTGTTCAACTACTCATATGGTTAGTATATGTTAATTGGTTCAACCACTAACCATCCAATTGAATCCACTTAATTTATGAAACCATTTAACTATCCATTTATGAACCTCTCTAAGTAATTTCAATCCATATCCATTTAACATTGGATGGTTTTAGACATCCATTGGATTGTCATCCATTTTACCAGGTCTAATTCTGACTTTCTTTGGATTTTCTAGTGTTCAAGTTTGTGGAGATTCCAGAAAACAATGAAAAGCCAATGGATCAGAAGAGCAGGGTGAAGTTTAAAATCATGAGCTTGAAGGTGAAAGGACCAATGGACTATGTTCCTGAGTTGGTGTGTCTCATACTCCTCTGATGGTTTTTTCTTTCATTAGTATATTGGAGGCTGGCCATGCAACACCCACTTCCCGAAATAGAGGAAAGGGTGCATCACTTATAATACTGTGTATTTCTTTACTCACTGTTCTTTAACTCTTTGGACTCTACTGTTTCATCTTCAATTCAGTTTGAGGAGCAGAAGGATCAAGTGGCTGTGGAGCAGATATTGCGGGTTGTGTTTCTAGATGTGGAACGTCCTAACCCCGTAAGAATTTGCATGTTCATTCATGTATATTACAGTGTGTTTATGTAGATAGTGTGTGTGCATTTTCATTTCTGATGAGAAGTCGGAATGTGATTTTCTTTTTCTGAAGAAGTTCGTTGTGCATTTTATTCTTTTCCCATTGATTTCATGTAATACCACATTTATTTGTGGAATGCTGATTTATTGGATTGTTCCTACTTTTCTCCTAGGCTTTTGAAAAGTTAAAACGCCAGTTGGCTGAGGCTGAGGCTGCTGTTGAGGCTCGTAAGAAGCCTCCAGAAGACACAGGTCCAAAGATTATTGGGGAGGGACTCGTCATTGATGAATGGGTGAGCTTTTATTAAACTTGAATATACTTGTGTAGGTTTTCTTTTTGCATATATTCTCTTTTCCTCATAGTTTTTCGTTCTGATTTTCTAGAAAGAACGAAGAGAAAGATATCTGGCACGGCAGCAGGTTGAGGGAATAGACTCGGTATAATAACTCGGATGTTTCTTGTTTTCTATAAGTGTTTTACTTGAAGGTGCATATTGCGATGTTGTAAAATGTTTATTGAAATGTATCATTCCGTACCCTTCATTTTTTGGGTGTGATGTGAAGGATATTGTGCTCAAAAAGTTTGAAAGAGAACAAAACACATTTTCTTCTTCATTTTTTCAGTTTTATACTATTTTTTTCAATTTTATACAATTTTTTTTTTTTTTTTTTAATTTTCAATTTTTTTGATTATGAACAACTAACACATTTTTTATGTGAAAAGTGAAAAGTTAAAGGGGTCATCTACCTAGCTTGTTTGTCACCCAGTCAAACCGGTGGATAATGTATTTTAGTTTTCTTTTGTGGTTTGTGTCAAGCGCTGCACCCGTGACTCGCTACTTGCTACCATCATCGCTAATCATTGCATTATGGCTCCAGTTTTGATCCTAGTATTGCTTGTTCACAATAATCAATGATGGGGTTCAACTATATCTACTTGTTAAGTATAATCACCAAATCAAAATGATCTTTGTAATTCAAAATTTATTATTGCAAACAAATGTACCAAGTGAAAATCTTGGACCGTGGATTTATGACCTCGGCATTAGTGCATTTAATATTTTCTTATGCAAGGTCTTCAGGAACAATCGTGGTTTCAACATTTCTTATTGTTAATTCATTCCCTATTTATGTTCTACTGTTGTTTACTTAAAAGAGAATAAAAGAACGACAATAAAATTTGAGAGTAGAAAAAATAGGATAGTTGGATGAGGGATAATGCATATTCATAAGAGTAAAGCTATATCCTTTTATTTTTGATAGTTGTTCCAAATTATATGTCCAATTATTATAGCCAAATTATACTCTTTTTTATTATTTTGAATTTATTTTTTACATATATGCGGAGAAGTCATTCTTCCCGTTTTCTAATATAGATATAGATAGAGGGTTTATAACCTAAAAGTTACCACCAATTTTTCTTTTTTCTCTTAAACTTGCTATAGGTATATATGCCGTATATTTTGAACAATGACACGGATCCTACTACTTTGCATGCTTAACTATGAATTATATAATTGAACATTCTCAAACAAGCACTAACCAATCTGATCGCATTGTTGTGGTCGTAAACAAAGTTTGAGAATTTAACTTCCTTTTTGTCAAAAGGGCCGAAGATTGTGACTTATTTTTAATTTCCTCTTGTCGGGTTTCAGGGACGGCTGATAAAATCTCAGTTAACAATGCCTTTTGGCTCAATTGATGTTCTCATTTTAGAAAGCACTCTATAAATAGTAAGGGTATGAGGAAGTCTAAACCCAGAAGAGAGATATTAATTAGCTACTAAATTTCCACCTTATTCAGTAATATGGCTGAGTTAAATAACAACAAAATTACCTTGTTTATACTGATAATGTTTGGAAAATCTGCCGTTGATAACTTATATTGAACTTGAAATGCTGCAAAATAAACTTCGGTTAATGACAGAAGTCGAGTGATAGTTACTCTTTACTTAAGACAATTTTCGTCCTCCACAAAAAGTTGCACAGAGTCTGACGAAATATCTCTCAAGATAAAATAGGCACTAGAATGTAATCTATTATATTACTTAAAAATGTAGATTTACTAAATAATCAAAAACTTTATTTTGTAGAATGTATTATAGTGAGAATGCAGAGAGATTGAGACTCGAAATTGAAGTATTTTGAAAAGGATGCAAGCAGTGCTATTTATAGTATCTGAATAATTGTATTGGTTCAGCCACTGGATGCATTGTTTCACTAGTTGAATAGTTGTATTGGTTCAGCCACTGGATGCATGGTTTCACTAGTTTAGAAAAATAAAAGAGTTGTGTCCTTTGGCCATGAAGAGATGTATCTCTTCATTTATTCTGCTGCAGAAAATTAAAAAAAAAAATAAAATTAGTGAACAGATGTCTGTTCACATTTTATGTGAGAAAATAAAAAATAAAAAATAGTAAACAGATGTCTGAAACGAGGAACTGCTGCTTTGTGTTGAGGGAACTGTTTGAGAAACTACGGGAAGTATTTTCATGAATAACATGAAAAAGCTCGCTACACCTGTTAGCTTTTTTCCTTTGTAGTTTTGCCTGAATAAGCTTATCCCAAATGATGGATCCAAACTATGCATGTTTGTTAACCGTAATTCCTGAGATTTCATTAAAAGA
>JAUMHB010093925.1:0-10856 GCA_032359685.1 Pittosporum tobira
CTGTACTTATACTATATATACTCCTGTCTTGTAATCAATTATTTATTCAATCAATATACAAAGCTTCCGCTATATATCTTTCTTACAGATTCCCTGAGAAATAATTATTATTACATTTAATATTTTTTATGATTGCTTGAAAATTAAACAATTCGTTAAATTTTTGTTTAATAGTATTAATCGAATATTCAAAAATCAAAAAACAAATTTTAAAACATTGCTCATTTTCTCTTTTAAAACGTCATGAAAATGTTGTTCGGGGCACCAAATTTGACTGATTTTTTTGGGCGGATGTATCATCAATTCAACTTTTAGCACGTTTGAATTTTTATTTTTATTTTTTGGGGGACATTGAATTTTCAATTTTGTAGGAAATGAGATGTATACAGTTCATCTAGACGTGCCAATTAAGCAGGTGTATGTGGTACCAACGCATGAACGACGTCCACGTCAACTTAATCTCTTCTCATTTTTTTCAATGTTTACTGTCCGGCAATCTCGGTGCAGAGCTTTGACTGGACCAATCAGAGGCAAAAAATTTCAGGACATAAAATTAGCACGAGGCAAATACTAAAATACTATGAGAAATAAATTACAGAAGCATTTATTTTTTTAAAAAAAAAATTTCATCTTATTGAGGTATTTCGTTTCGAAACGGAGAAAGTATATATATATATATATATATATATATATTGTTTTTTAAAATATAAGAATATTTTATTAAAAAATTAAATGTAAAAAAAAAAAATATATTCATTTTAGTCAAAAACAGATACATGTCAATATTTACATTATCCATATTGGTTTTTATTTATTTTTCATCTTTTGAGTTTCATAGCATACATTAATTATAAGAATAAAATAAATTTCAACGATCGCACACAAGGATTACATATTGATAAATAAATTAATAAATCTTAATTTTTCATAAAAATAGTATAGAGAAATAGAATTATAAAAAGCAATTAATTTAAAATAAAAGTATATTTTAAAACTCTTTTTTTTTTTTTTCTTTTTCTTATAATTTACAAAGGAATAAAAGTGTGCATGCTTTAAGCTAGCTACCGCCTACCGCTACAAAGTAAGAATATGTTGACGGGCAGTTTCAGAGAATCTTCCATCAAATACATTGCTGCTTCACCTGAAACACGACTACATGTCTGCATGCCTCCTCCTTACACTTTCCATAGAGAAAAAGAGGTCAGAGACGGTGGCGGAGGCAGGATCGATTTTCAGTCAGATTGATCAAAAGTCTAATTCATTATGTTAATAAATAAATATAACATAAACAATACAAATAAATAACAACATTAAAATAAAAGTGAAGAAAGTAAAAAATAAATATACAACCGTAGAATATAATACTTTTAATTTATAATAACATACAAAAATTAGATTAGGCTCCTTTATGGTATAAAAATTATTACACAAGTCATAACGCACAGCTTTACATTATTATTAATTTATAAAATAAAAAATTGAGATTAAGCTCTTCTAGAATAGAAAAATTGCTGGTCAATCCCTGAGAAAATTAAAATTCAGATAAAGAAGAAAGTTCAACTTTTATAACATATTTATTCATCTGATGCAACACAAGTTTTCAAACCTGGATTCGATTGGTTGAAATCAAATCGGTACTTCAAAGTATATTTATATTATTATGTATTACTTATATTAATACATATATTTAGTGCTCGTTTGGTAATCACTCTGTACAACTTTTAGAACTTTTAAATTTTAAAGAATAATTATAAACAATCTACATTTGTACGCGTAGTACTTGATCAGACAATCAATTTCAAACGGTAAATTATTTTTTAAAATTTTTATCCATAAGAACTTCAGAAATTACACTAAACTATCACAACAGATTCTGTAAAATAACAACAATAGTTCATCGCTCTGAATATTGGGAGAGGTCCATGTAAATTAAGGACTGAGCTGCTGCACCGGCATTCCAATTCCAAAAATTGAGCTCCACATTGAAAAAATAATAAAATAAAATAACCTTACAGCAGGCAGCACCGGCCACCTTTTTTTCCAGCTTCTCTTCCTATTTGGACCCTGTGCAGCTGCACTGACCTACCGTTAGTGCCATCGAAGAGAGTTAGTTGTAATAAAATAAAAAATATTTATGTCTTTAATTTATAATATATTAAACATAAATTATTTAATCACTTAGTACACAATATATATATATATATATATATAGATGTCGATGAATCCTATTAAGAACTTGATGATAATTTAATTTATTAATTACGATTGAGTTTGTAAATCATCCACAAGCCAAAGATCAAAAAACCAAGAAACATGAAAAGTCAATCTGAATAGTTGAAGAAAAAGACACGAACGCATGTTTTAAGACGAAAAAGAAAACAAGAATAACATGCATACATATATTTATAGATCGGATCCAAGACTGGACATGACAAGGACAATGTAGTCAACTAACTTAATTTCTATCATTTAAAATTTAATTAAAAGATTTAAATTTATCATCGTCCACAATTAATATTAACAAACATTCTCCACTAATAATGACAGACGTCCATTTTTTGTTTGAGAGACGTCTCCCAATAATACTGACAAACGATTTTTTATTTGACAAATGTCTGCCAATAATACTAACAAACGATTATAAATCTAAATCATCGAATGAGATTTTAAATAGTAGAGATTAAATTGATTTACTATGTCCCACAACCAATGCTAGATCCCCATCCTATATATAAACCAAAGATCATAACCAAGAAATTGAAATATGAAAGCTCAGTCATTGACAGATATATTCACCCTCACATACAAATATATATAGAGCGAGAAATGATAGAAAATCGGGTATGCTTGACCCCCGGCACGCCACCCGCGAAAGGCAATCTGGCTAACCAGAGTGATCTCTACGTGTGGCATACAGGGAGCCAGGCACATCCCTTAACCTTTCTTTTCTTTTCTTTCCATTTCCACCCCCTTAGTTTCCTTTTCCTTTCCTTGCCTTCCATTTTCCATCTACTCATCCTTTCATGCAAAATTGTATGCAATGCCAAACAAAGGAAAATCAGAAAGAAAGGAGGGGGAGAGAGAGAGAGTGTGTGTGTGTGTGTGTGTGTGTGTTATACTTCTGCTTCATGAACTTCCTGTATTTTACTCACAAAAATATGAGAGAGAGATATATATAGAGAGAGAGGGCCAGAGAATAGAATGACGAGGAGACCATGGAAGAAGATTTCAAATTTATAGAGCTCTAAGTTTGGCACTAATGTGGTCTTACCATAAAGATAAAATCCGTTACATTATTACTATATATTATTTCAAAACCTTCCTTTCAAACTTCATCATTTCAAATATTGTACTTAAAGTCTCTATTTAATTAAAGTTGTGACCGGAATTACCTAAATAATAATAATAATAATAATAATAATAATAATAATAATAATAATAATAATAATAATAATAATAATAATAATAATAAAGTATCCAACGCCCACCATAAGTTGTGATCAGTCAAATATTCTCATTCTTTCCCCGCCCGTCCTATCTGTTGCTTACACACTCACCTATAAAAAGTCCTCCACCAAAGTTTGGTTAATTAGGTAAAGCATGCATGAATTGTATTTTATTATTTTAAAAATAATTATGTGTTTCATTCATTATTACTCCGGGACTTCTCGCAAGAATCTCATTCTGTAAGAGGAAAAAAAAAATTAAATTCATAAAAAAGTTCTAATTCTAAAACTCAAATGTTTTAAAGTTTATAAATTTTGACACGTGAATAAGTTTTTTTAATTAGTGAATTGTGACAATGGTTCTATTAAATTTACCTACAAGAATCATTATAATTTTATAATAATAATGAGCTAGAAACTTTACGGAGACAATAATAAGGGAGAAAATAATTTTGTACGGGAGACTCGATTATGAGACTCTTATAGATGAACTCAAATATTCTATTACGCTCTCTATTATATCTTTTGTCATATCTCATATATAATTGTCAAATTATATTTATTTCTTTATGTATGGTATGTGTTTAAAATTAATTTAAATACATAAATATGATTTGGCAGCTATATACCTGGTGTAACAAAGAATGAGACAAAAAGTATAATAAAATATCTGAATTCCTTACAAATAAGAACTCTCAATATCTTAATTTTAATTATTAGGCTAAATAGGGATGAAAATAAGTTCAATCGAGTTGAGTATAATTTACTCAGATTCTATATGTATATATAATTGAGCCCTCCTGAATAATTTTATGCGCGTAAGAAGGTGTATCATTAAGAATCTAAACCTTTCAATCAACATTAAGTAATTGAGATTATTTTAACTATTTAATCAATATTAGCTATTAATTCAGTCCCCGTATACACACACACACACACACAAATATATATACAGATCTCTAAATTTCTCTCTCCAAATTTATAAAAAAAATACTATAATTATACACGACAATTTCTAAGCTTGCAGTTTGAGCTGGTTTGCAACCTTAGCGTTTTTCTTTCACCATCTTAAAAAGAGCAGACTGCTTTTCATTCTTGGAGAGCTTGTCGGGAGTGATTGGAGATTTGGAGATCTACTGATTCTTTCGCCAACTAACCAATCCCTTACTTACGACTCTTCATTTTTCTGTATTTTATTTCCTCGTTAATTCCCATTTTTGTCTTTTTTCTTGATTAATTCAATAAACCAAAATCCTCATAATATATTACCTACTTCTGCATTCGTGTGTGATCATATAATATTAATTTATTAGTAAATTTTTCCCCGTAATCAAACAAATTATGTGGATATAATCGGACATATTTGGATGCTTTGACAATTTAAATTTTATTTTTAATTAATAAATTTGTTTGTTTATAGGAATACCAGTTCCTGTGCTTACCTTCAGGAGTGTGCATGGCTGTGTTGTGAAGTTGTGATGCAGTTTGTCTCTACTTGGCAAAAGGTACCGTATCGTTCAATTTATCTTGTAATTTTGTTCTTTAAATTAGACTGTTTTATTTTCAATCGAACAAATTACGACAAATTGATTCTACATAAAATAACGATTAATATAAATTTTTATCTCACATTAATTGTCTAATGTTAAATTGAAGACTTAACATACAAAGAAGAACCTTAAGGTCCTTCTCAACTCCTCATAGTACTCCCCAACAGGTGTATTACATTGTAGCTACGTTCAAATCTTTTGAATCTAAAAATTTATTTTGCCCTTTTTAAAAAAAAAAACAGAAAAGCAAAAAGCACACTGGGCCATCCCTGTTTGCTAAATTTTGATAACAATGCATGCATGAGATCGATCGAGAGATTTTTTTGGGTCAAAGATGATATACTTACCAGATTTTCTCTCTTACTGTCTTCTGTAATGATCTGTCTCTGTACAACTGTATTGTTGAGGACCTCTTGATTTTGTACTGGTAGGGTTATATAAGTATGATTTGTAATTAGTAGGCCCGCTACTATTTTCAATGGTCGGTTGTCGGTTTATCTACAAAAATTCTTATCTTTTTCAGCCACTTCCTCTTTTTCATATGTTTGACCGTTCCATGCACATCTTTAGTTGTGTTTTTAATATAAACCATTTTGTTCATCTTCAGTTATCGTTTTTGAATTCTAAAAAATTTGTACAAGAGTTGAACAAATGTTTACGCAATTGCGTAAATATGAGTATTTTAAGCGATATACCTTTTATTATCAATTTCCTAAGTTACATAGCTTAAAACATACATACTCACGCAACTATGTAAGAATATGTTTACGCACTTTTTTCCATTAATTACTACCTAATTTCTTATATTTCATATTACTTTAATTTAAGGATAAATCACACATATGATCATTCAAGTTATGATTTTGTGTCAAGGTGCTCACTCAACTTTCATTAGTGACACTTTTGTCCATCAAAATGCCTAATTTGAGTCAATTGAAGAATTTTGTTGACTTTCTGTGCACATGACTCTCATGTGCATGAGTAAAACCGTCTCAACAATAAAATATAAGTCTAAAAAATTAACAAATAAATAAATCATATTCATTTTTTGTTGGTACTTATTATTTTTAAAAAAAATTTGTTTATGTGCTGAAGCCTTTATTTTATATTATTTTTTTTAGGTTTATATTTTATTGTTGAAACGGTTTTACCCTTGCACATGTGAATCATGTGCACAGAAAGTCAATAAAATTTTTCAATTGACTCAAATTAAGCAATTGGATGGACAGAAGTGTCACTAATGAAAGTTGAGTGGACACATTAACACTGAATAGTAACTTGAATGGTCATATGTGTAATTTAACTTACTTTTAAACATTAAATGCAAGTTTATTTATTTATTATTTTTTTCAACTAATTTAATCAAATGAAGTAATTTTACAGCTTTCTTCTCATTGTTTTCAATGAATTCTAACAGGGTAATGCTGAAATTTCATAAATATTTTAATCAATTAAACAAAACATTGGTTATGTTAATTTTTAGTCAATTATGAAAAAGGGGTAACTGCTGAGAAGATGGAAGAATGTAGAATAAGGTTATTATTGTGTTCCTAAACTATGCTTTAGTTGTTGCAGTGTTCGAAGAACACTGATTAGACACAAGCAAGCTTTTGGAATTAACTGAAGAAAGAAGAAATCATTAAAAAGAGAAGAAGAAAGAAGAAAGTAGAAAAGGCCAAGTGTTTAATCTAATCTAATCTAATTTAATCTAATCTAATCTAATCTAATCTTATCTAATCTAATCCTCCATCGTAAAAGTGCATATCCGATTGAATACTTGGATTATCGTAGTGAAAACTTTCTCGTATAAAAAAAGCCGCATATTTGGACCAACTGAAGGTGGAAAACAGGGGAAAAAAGAGACTATAAGTTTGTACATAGAAATTCATGTGAAGTTGAGTAAAAACATACTTCCTTCTTCCGTACTAATTTATTTATTATAATTAAAAAACACATATTTATTCAGAAAAATACCCTTGTCATTTTATTATGTGACAATCAACGACAAAAGTTTGTTAAATATAATGGAAAGAGAAAAAAAGTTTGATAAAAATAAATGAATTTTATATTCTTAGTGGATTGTTGTTTCAATGAAAATATTGGCTAATTAAAAATGCGTAATATTAAAAAAATGTGACAAAAAATGGTATAATAAAAGACAGTGACAAATAAATTGGGATAAACTAAAGAGAAAAGTATGTAGAACAAATAAAATTGAACGGAGGGAGTATGTGTAAACCTAAAATTACTTTATAAGTTTAATTTGAAAACTTTTTTTTTTTTTGAGTAGATGGTAGCAATGGTTTCATAATACTTACAATGACATTTATTAGAAATCTACCGGAGGACAAAGGAGACATGGCTCCATATCATCCCATTTCAAAAGGGAGAACAAAAGCTCCACTTATTAAATAAGAAAGAAAATAATTTCGCAGGGAATAAGAACGTACTTCGTGCACGATATGCGGGAGATTCGAACTTAATATCTCTTATAAATAAGAATTCTTAAGATCTTAATTTTAACCACCAAACTAAAATCTCGTTGGCTTATAAATACGTTTTGTACAATATGTAAAATATTATTTCTTTTCAATTGATTTATTAAAGTGTAAACCAAAAATCTACTATAAGAAGCTCACGTCTCAAGTTTTGAAGCCCTAATATTTCATACTTAGTTGATTTTGTCTAACAACAACATTGAACGAGTCTTTATCAGATAATTATTTCTAAATTTTCTTTTAAATTTTATTTATTTATTTTTAATTGAATTATCTTTTACATTACTTTGTCTACAAAACAGATTACACTAAATATGAATTTTTAGAAATAAATAGTTTTAAAAGTTGTGCCTATTTAAAACTAAATAAATCGAACCAACCAATTTTATAATTAAAACTTCATGCAAATTATGTTATGTACAGCCGAATTGAAACAATATGCAAGTCACTTTAACAATTAACAAAAATATATGACGCAAAGCCCTAATTATTAATTAGTCTCATACGTGCATAACATCAAACACAATATAGCATAATTAATAGAAATAAGGATTAAGAATTTAGCCTAAAAATTGGAGCGGCTTGAGGCGTGATAAATCACTGCACTAAGGAACTTATTGCCCCTATCCGTGCGAGTTTGAATTGGTAGCTCCCTAGTGGTACAACCCCCAAATTTGTAGTTCCTCTTATGCGCACGAACGGTCGGAAGATCAACGATGATTTTTTCAATATGTTCAATAAATTAAAAACCCCAAAATTTAAACGGACAAGCCTCTATCTTTGAATTTGATAATCAATAAAAGGGCCAGCCGGAAGTGATCGGTTGGAGCAAAACAAATAGGGACACACGAAATAACTCACTCAGCTGAAGAAGCAGGAGACTGGTCAATCAACAATTCTTAAAACCTGATTTATTGTTTGGCGATGGCCACTCATGTATAATATCTGCAATTACCTAAACTTTCCAATCCTTAGTAGGAATTCTCAATTCCACAGAAGTGTTAGACAGATAGGAAGGAAAATCGTATGTCTTGCATAAACCAACTCTAACAAATTGATATATTATTTATAAGCACAATCAAACGGTAATATTGAGAAAAAAATAGGAAGAAAACAAAAGTGGGGAGAGACGTGGTCTCTTTCTTTCTTACGTAGCAAAAGACCCAATAAAATAAACAACATGGACAAATAAGATATTTATATTAAATAAAAATTAAAAAGTAATTAATTAATTAATTTTTTTTCAGATATTTAAATAAAATATCCCACAATCCCCCCCCCCCCCCAAAAAAAATTTTGAAATGTTACAAAAATATTTTAAGAAATTTTACTGAGCACATTTATACTATGTGTTCAGTACAAGTAACTTCCGGCTTTGAACTTGCACTTAGTGACAATCGCTTCAATCTGAGAAATCATAATGGAATATGCCTGGAACTAGATTCCTTTAACCAAATTTTAGCAAAGGCACACATAATAAGAAAAATGAAAATGTCAGGGTTTGAGCTATAATGGCCATGCGCCACAACCGTCTCATGAGAGTTCTAGAGACCAGCCCGAATCCCATAGTTGTGGCCTCACAGCTACTCTCATGTAGCTAAGTCCTCAAAAGGTACATGTGAACTAGTGCCTCGCAAATTCTGCTTTTAGACTTATTAAGAGCATAAAGCTCAATCTTTACCGTTCATATCATTAGCACTTTAATATCATAGGAATGGGGTAGAAGAATATATCAAAGTACATCTTCCAAGGAGTTAAACTCCATTTAAGTGCTTTCATATAGTTACCTGTCCAGTTTGTTTCTACCCTTGGAACTTCTAATGTGGATCACATAAAGTAGGGTTGCCACCGTCGGTAACTCGTTTGTGGGTTTAACCTCATTCCCCTTGATGACTCTAGGATTTTACTCCTAGATAAACCTATAGTTAACGGATTCGTGAAATTCTATTCCGATCTCACAAAATTGATGATGACATAATCAACCAACGATCGCTTTACTGACTTGTATCGAATCTGTAAATGTCTATTCCATTTGGGATTAATAGTTTTTTGTTTCAACAAGTCAATAATAGATTTAGAATCACAATGTATAAAAACAACATGAATAGATTTAAGCACAAAAGTTAAATTAAGTAAAAGATTTCGAAGTGATTCAGCTTCAGTGCAAGCAATATCAAGTGCAATAAGTTCAGATTGTGATGTGCTTCTAGCTATAATAGTTTGTTTTACTGAACCCCAAGAAATAGTTGCACCGCTTAACATCAAAACATAACCTGAAGTAGACTTCACCTGATGAGAATCCGTTACCCAATTAGCATCTGTATAGCCTTCTAAAATATTAGGATAACTAGTATATAACAATGAGTAATCAATAGTACCCTTTAAATATTTAAATACTCTTTCTAATGTCGTCCAATGCTCTTTATTAGGATTATTAGTATATCTACTCAGTCTTCCTACAACATATGCAATATCAGGTATTGTCCTATTAGAAATATAAAGAAGAGAACCTATCATTTGAGAGTATTTTAATTGTGAAACTAGTTCATCTTTATTTTTCGTAAGAGCTATACTAGAATCATAGGGTGAACCCATAGGTTTACAATCAAAGTAATTATATTTCTTAAGCATTGCTCCAATAGAATGAGACAAAGTTATCAGTTTTTCAAATTTTCATTCCCAAAATAACACTAACTTCTCCCAAATATTTCATATCAAAATTTTTAGACAAATAATTTTTAACATCAATAATTTGAGATAATGCTCCATTGAAAATCATGATATCATCAACATATAAGCACAACATAATGAATTATTTACCAACCATCTTAATATAGATGCATTTATCAAATTCATTAGAGACAAAGTCATATTTAAAAATTACATTATTGAATTTTTGATACTATTACTTTGGAGCTTGCTTTAGCCCATATAACAATTTTGTTAACCTGCAAACTTTGTTCTCTTGTCCCTTAACTACAAAACCTTCAGGTTGTTTCATATAATTTTTTTCTTCTAAATCTCCATTTAAAAACACAGTTTTAACATCCATTTGATGAATATGCAATTTGAAAATTGAGGCTAAAGCAAGTAGAGTTTGAATAGTTGAGATTTTAGCCACGGGTGAATAAGTGTCAAAATAATCAATTCCTTTCTTTTGAGTATAACCTTTAGCAACTAATCTTGCCTTATATTTATCTACTAGCTCGAATGTCAGGCGTTGTCCGGGCTAGACACATCATTTTTTATGTATATATATATATCAATAAATTATTTATTTATTTGATAAATAAGTTTTTAAATTTTATTTTAAGACAAATTCTTTAATTTTATTTTTTTGTAAATAATAATCTATTATAATT
>JAUMHB010093936.1:0-10855 GCA_032359685.1 Pittosporum tobira
CGATAAGTGTCGAACTGACCAAAACGCCTTTTGCATTACTATTTTAAATTCCGTTCTTCAAAACGTAACCGCGAAAAATAATGCAACTAGAGAAATAACAATAGGAAGATTTTTATTTATTAAATTATTCTAAAATTTTTGGGTTCTCACACAGCATAAGCATAAAGCTTAATTAAATAATTAAGGTCTTGCAATAGCAGGGTACAAAGTATGAATAGAATTCGTACAATGTTCAATTACAACATTCAAGCTAAAACAATCTGGGAACATCCTAATAATATTCTATCTTGCCTTTGCCATTCGAGAATTCGCCTCGCTCGTCCGGTTCTGGAAGGTTTATAAAACATAGCAAGAATGAGCGAAGATGCTCAGCAAGAAATTATTCTATTTTGAATAAAATGATTCCAGTCAAAAGGGATAAAACAGTATAGTTTTGAATCATTAAAACTTAAATTTTTGAATTCACTAGTTAATATGAATCCCATCAACGCATGCATGATATACGAGTAAATGTCATATCATGCCATTTAACATGCAATATTTTGAATAATTGAACATTAATTGGGCGGCATTTCTGCCCGACATTAAGCCATTTCAACACACAGTCATTCAACATACAGTCATTTCATCATCCTCAACACACAATCAAGTCTAACAATTCGTGTCCGTATACGCCACAGTCACAGGAGTTAACCATGTAGGGTCCCGGTACACTGGTCTTTAAATTATGTTTAACATTCAGATTCAAATTATCATGAGTCATGTGAAATTAATAAACGCTTCAAACAATAGGGCATGCTTATACATGATAGATATGCATAATCATTCAAGAATTTAACATGAACAACAATTAATGTACAAGTAGTTTAATTTATACATTCATGGCAAATACGTATATTGAAATTTAAATCATACGTATTAATAGCTGAAATAATTAGCATGCATAAGTGGACAATATCTTATACATAGGCAGAGAATAATAAACTTGCCTTAAAAACGCTTCCTAGATTTTCCACATAACACGTTTGGCACTTGACGGTCTCCCTTCCTCTCTCACGTACGTTCCTATAATAATAACAATCTAACATTAGTATTGTCGTTTTAAAAGTATCTCGCTTACTCTCAAAATAATAAAAATCCTCTTAGAGTCCCTAATTAAAATTGACATGAACGCATGCAAAATTTTAAATGGCAAAATTGTCATTATTTGACAATTTTTCGATTGACTCATTTCGTCTAATTTATTCTTCATATTTATCTCGGAGTATTCTTAACGCTAAAATATTTCATTGGATCCTTGTTTGGATATAAAATGACAATAACATTTGTATATAAAAATGTACGATGTTTAAAAAAATAATAAATATGATGTGTGAACACATCGTAATGATATTTAATCATAAAAAAGGAATTAAAATAGTATTCCTTAAATATTCTAATTTATTATCTAAATAAAATAGAATTTGATTGAATATTATTTTTTTTAATTTTTAAGAAAATTAAATTTCCAAGTTAAAAATGAACTTAACATGTTCTCTACTAACTTTATCAACTCAATGGCATTGTTGTAAATAAGGGTAAGTGACAGTTTTGTAATTAGTACTACAATGACATTTTTGTAAATAGTACAACAGTGGTATTTTAGTAATTAGGCTGCAGTGGCATTTTAGTAAATATGCCCTAAGGGTAGTTTAGTAATTTACTGCAGAGGGGTATTTTGGTAAAATGTACAGAAGGGTATTTTGGCAAATATACCACTAGGGTTATTTTAGAAATTAACTCTTTTTGAAAAATAATGATAAGTAGTAACAACAAAATCAAATAACTCAAGTCAACAATGGCTGACCGAGTCAACCGTCGGCGGCCCGCATGGCCAGGTCGGCACTAAAAGGTCGGTCAGGATAACAGTCGACCAAGTCGATCATTGATTGGTCAGCCTGGTCGGTCCCGTCCCGGATTTGACTACTTGATGAACTGGCTGGTCTGCCCGGTCGCCTATGACAGTGGCTTGGAGGCTGAGCGGTCAGTCAAAAGGTAGTTGGCCAAGTCAACCATTGATTGGTCGACTGGTCAGCCCTTTCTCCTCTGCCCCCAGTAGTCCGACTAACAAGTTGGCCGGTTGGCCGGCTTGGTGGTCGTCGGCAGTGGGCTACCATGGCTATACACACACGAACACACATTGGATCAAAATGTAAGGTCAACTTTGTGGCAAAGGGATTGGTGAAACATCGATTCTCACCATCCCCGTGACCTGGAACCTCAAAAACAAGGAGGTCATGTTCATCGTCCTCGGTCCCGGTCAAGAAGCCATCACCGGCGGCCACAAGCTCGCCGAGAAAACTAAACAGACTTTAAAACATCATAAAAACTCAATTGAAAGGTACCGAAACGATCCTTGCAACTACAGGAATCCATTGGACCCTTCAATCGACTCAAGCACATCCGATTCGAGCCCAAAAATCCGATCGTTGGCCAAGAACACACCGGAAATAGGCTGACTGTAAATCGACCTTTAATGGCTTATCTATTGACCTTCTTGATCGATTGAAGGCTGAAATCGATCCTAAGGAACTCCCATATGCTATTCTAATCGTTAATTTGTTTTAAACAACAACAAAATAAGGGATTTGATTTTCGTACCAATAACTAAAAATAAATCTTTTTGCAGAACATTGCTTGGCTAAAATGTGAACTAAAGTTAGGTTTGTATGTGTTATGAAGACGATTTACAACATTCAGTAGCTGGAATCGAAGCTTAAAAGGGACAGTGTATGGAAATGGCGAAATTCAGATGTTGCAGAAACTTGGGGGGAAAAGAGAAAAGATAAGAAAAGGAAATAAGCCAAGGGGAAAAAGATAAAGTTCTGGGGCCTGCGCGTCAATGGGCCCCAGCTAGTCAATTGGGATATCAAATTTAAATTTGCTATTTTGCCTTAATTTGCGAACCGATTAATTTAATAATTAACTAATAATTTAAAAAGTCAAAAATTGTAGAATACAATATTATACTCTACCCCTACGTTTTGGCACGTTGCGATTCCAACGGTGCTATCCGTTTTCCATACGACGCTCTGGTCAAAAATTAAACTTTGGGCTAGGTCAAATCAAAAATTCGACGGTGTTTCGATTCACTATTTTTCCACGTCATTTCCAGATCTTTGGTCGTTTTATGATTTTGAACATTTTTTAACTTCTAGGTCAAAATGACCAAAATTCCCATAGGCATAACTTTTACCAAAAATGACCGAAATGTCCCCGGCCATATCTTTTGTCAAAATGACTAAAATGCCCTTGAGCATTATATTTTTTATTTTAGCTCAATTTCTTGAAATGTAACGATGCAGAAAACTAATACTAGTGGACATCATAAAAGACATTTTCATATTATTAATTGTTCACTAAAATTTTTGGGTTCTCACATAAATAACATGTTAAATTTTTTTTTAACTTGAGAATTTAATTTTCTTAAATTAGAAAAATATTGTATTTAACTCAATTCTATTTATTTAGATAATAAATTAGAATATTTAAGGAATATTATTTTAATTCCTTTTCAATAAATTGAGTATCATTACAATGTGTTTTACACATCATATTATTTATTTTAAAACATCGTATATTTTCATACGAATGTTATATTCATTTTATATCCGAACAAGGATCTGATTGAGTATTTTAGGGTTAAGAATACCTCGGGATAAGGACGAGAAATAAATTGGATAGAATGAGTCAAATGACAAGTTGTCAAATAATGACATTTTTGCTTTTTGAAATTTAGTGTGCGTTTATGTAATTTTTAAATTAAGAAAACTCTAAGATGCTTAGGATTATTTTGAGAGTGAGCGACCTATTTTAAAACGGCGATACTAACGATAGGATGTTATTATTATAGGAACGTACGTGAGTAAGGAAGGAAAAATGTCGATCGCAAAACGCGTCACGTGAAAAATTTAGGAAGCTTCGCTAAGGCAAATTATTACTCTCCACGTATGTATAAGATATTGTTCACTTATATATACAAGTTTATTATTCCCTAACATATGTATAAGTTATTGTTCACTTTTGCATGCGAATTTATTTAGCTTTCAATAAGTATAATTTAAATTCCAATATACGTATTTGCCATGATTATACAAATTTAATTACTTGTACATTATTTATTGCTTCAAGTCAAATTCTTGAACTGTTTAAAATAGTTATACACATCTACCATGTATAAACATGTCATGATTAAATGTTTATCATATTCATGATGATTTAAACTCGAATATTGGACATAGCTAAAGACCAGTGTGCCGGGACCTTACATGGTTAGTTCATGTAGTTGTGACGTATACGGACACGAGTTGTTAAACTTGATTTGTGTCAACGATGACTATTTGACAATGTGTCGAGCAAAAATTTCACCCAATTGGTGTTCAATTATTCACACTGTTAAATGTTGAATGATGTGATATTACATTTATTCATATATCATGCATGCTTTGATAGAATTCATATTGAACTCGTGAATTCAAAATTTTAAGTTTTATCAATTCAAAACTACATCGTTTTATATACTTTTGACTGAAAGGATCATTTTATTCAAAATAGAATAATTTCTTGCTGAGCATATTTCGCTCATTCTTCCTATGTTTATAAACCTTTCAGAATCAGTTGAGTGAGGAAAATCCTCGAAGGGAAAGAGTAAGGTAGAATACTACTAGGATGTTTCCTGGATTTTTCAAACTTGAGTGTTGTAATCGAATATTGTACGACTTCTGTTCGTACTTAAACCCTGTTATTGTAAGACCTTTATTATTTAATTAAAAATTATGCTTCCGTTGTGTGTATATTTATATGTATGTGAGATCCTTGTAAGATATAACAGGATGAGTTGTCAAATATTGACTACTTAAGTATGCTGAGAATGTTATCTGATGACCCAGTTTCCACGTGGATTTGGTAGTGGAAATTTGGGGGAGTAACAATTACGTTTACTCGTATATCATGCATGCTTTGATGGAATTCATATTAAACTCGTGAATTCAAAATGTTAAGTTTTAACGATTCAAAACAATATCGTTTTAATACTTTTGACTGGAAGATCATTTTATTCAAAATAGAATAATTTCTTGCGAAGCATGTTTCGCTCATTCTTGCTATGTTTTATAAACATTCCAGAATCAGTAGAGCGAGGCGAATCCTCGAAGGGAAAAAACAAAGTAGAATATTATTAGAATGTATCGGATTTGTCTAACTAGACATTGTATTTGGATAATTGTACGACTTCTGTTCGTAACAAACCCTGTTATATAAAACCTTATTTATTTAATCAAGCTTTATGCTTCCGCTGTGTGTATTTATTCATATGTGAGATCCTATTATAACATATAACAGGGCGAGCTGTCAAATATTGACAACTGAGTATGCTGAGAATGATATCTGACGACCCAGTTTTCACGTAGATTGGGTAATGAAAATTTGGGGATGTCACACTTCTTATGTGTAAGATGTCTCGGGTTTGAGTCTCCATTACATAGTGGGCAAAGTTATTTCTCCCTTATTTAATACGGGGAGCTCTTGTTCCCCCTGTTGAGGTAGATTTCTTATGCATTATTATAGGTTTAATGGTGGATAATATTATGGGATTTTTGACCCATTATTATCATGAATTATGATGGCTATTATGGGACTCGAATCCTGGCTGATATTTTATTGATGTCTTTATAAGTATGTTGTAACCATTGCCACCGCCCACTCAAAAAAAATAATAAATAAATAAATTGATAATCGTGAATCTGATTTTATTTGTATTAGCTTTAAATTATTTATAGTTCACTGGCATTAAACAACATTTCATTTATATTTCTAAAAAGATATATTTATTACTATATGATAAATTATATTTTTTCAACTTTATTTCTAATTATGATACATAATAAGTTTCAATATGTTTAAAAAATAAAAGAAACATAAAAGGAATGAGAAAATAAACCTGAAAGATACAGAAAACTAAATTATTTGCTATTTTTTAAGGCAAAACAAAAAAAACTTTGCCTCTTGCCAATTTCAAGAGATAAGGAATAAAATAGGGTTTTAAAGAGAGAGAGAGAAAAAAAAATGGGAGAGTCTTAAATCGTTTTTTTAAATCTCCTCGTTCAAGAACTTTTTTCAAAAGAAAGATAATATAAATAGAAAGGAATATTTACTTTCTCCCTAAAAGTTTCTTCTAAAACATGAGAAGATTTAGTTTGAATGTTATTTTTTATTCTTTTATTATTCACATTTGTCTTCAAAATAACAAATAATAAAATATTGAATTATTATTATTATTATTATTATTATATACTTTTTATTTTAAATCAAAATAACTATGAGAAAATATATTAATTTTTTTTTTTTTTTTCATTTCCCCTCATAAGTTTTATTTTATTTTCATTTCTTTCCTTCTCATGAATCCAACTACAGGTACATTTTTTTTCTTTTAATTTAAAAATCTCATGAATAAGAAATTTGAAATGAAAACTTCAAAATCCTCCCATTCTTTATTTATTTATTTATTTTAATTCCCTATTTCAAAACTCGTGAATAATTGAATACAGTGGTAATGGTATTTGGAAACAAGTACATAGTGTGACACCCCCAAATCCAATTATTCACAACTCGACTTAAGTTGTCAATTTATTCACAACAGAATAACTTGCATAAAAACTCACATAACTTTATTATAAAGTATATAAGGTTATAATAAAGTACATCATATCACACTAGAAATATTATACATGACACTTTTCATAAATTCATTATTATAGAAAGGTAAACAGAAGAACATCTAACAACTGTACTAACTGGACCTCTAGTTCATTCTCCCAGTAACTCCACTAACATTTATCTTCACCTAAAAGGAATATGAGACAAATGAGTTACTCAGATAGCCCAGTAAGAGGTACAATGACTAAGGATAACTGAAACAAGAAAAAATATCCATAGCCTTATAAGTTAGCAAATTGAGTGTAAATGAGAATATAGACATATGAAATGTAGTCAATTGTAACTACATAGGAAAGGTAATATGAGAACCTAATTTTATTAGTGAATGATTTATAATATAAATTTTTCCTTTATATTATTTGATTAAATTATTTTCTGTATCGTTATATTACAAAAAATTAAATTAAAATAAAAATATTATGCTCAAAGGCATTTTGGTTATTTTGATAAATGTTATGCTCAAGGGCATTTTGGTTATTTTGACAAATGTTATGCTCAAGGGTATTTTGGTCATTTTGACAAAAGTTATGTCCTAGGGGCATTTTGGTTATTTTGACCAAAAAGTCAAAAAGTGTTCAAAATCATAAAATGACCAAAGATCTGGAATCAGTACGAAAAAATAGTGAATCGAAACGCTGTTAAATTTTCGATTTGACCTAGTATCGGGTTGACTTTTTGATCAGAGCGTCATTTGGAAAAACGGATCGTGCCGTTGGAGTCACAACGTGCTAAAACATAGGAATACAATATAATATTATATTTTGTGAGTTTTGACTTTTTAATTAATTATTTAATTAATAAATTAATCAGTTCGCGAATCGAAGCAAAACAACAATTTGAATTTTGAATTTCGTAGCCAAGTTGATTAGGTGGGGCCCACTGACGCACAAGCCCCCAGACTTTTTGTCTTTTCCTATTGTCCCCTTCTCTTTTTTTTTTTCTTCTTTTCCCCTTTCCTTTTATTCTCTTCATCTTTTCCCCCTAGTTTTTTTTTTTTTTTTTTTCTGCAGGTTTGCAGATTTCCCAAATCGTTCTCCTGTCCCTTTTTGCATCGGTTGAAGGTTGTAAATCATTCATTGTAGTCTATATAACACGGTTAAGTGAAACCCTAAACCACATTGTAGTTGCACAACCCCAAATTCAAATTTTAAAAATCATTTTTTTGTTCTTGCTCGGGTAAGATCAAATTTAGATTTTTGTTATTGTTTAGGTTAAATTGGTGATTAGAATAGCATCTAGGAGTTTCTTAGAATCGATTTGAGCCTTCAATCAATCAAAATGATCAAGAATCGAGCTGAATAAGGCCGATTTACAGTCGATTTACTTTTCGACGTGTTTTTGACCAAAGATCGAATTTTTAGGCTCAAATCAGATGTGTTTGAGTCGATTGAAGGGTCCAATGGATTTATGCAATTGCAAGAATTATTTTGGTACATTTCAATCAAGTTTTCATACTGTTTTAAAGCCTATTTGAAATTCCCAGCGAGCTTGTAGCCGCCAATGATGGCTTCTTGGCTGGAACCGAGGATGATGAACATGGACTTCCTGTTTTTGAGGTTTCAGGTCATGGGGATGATAAAATTTGATGTTCCACCAATCCCTTTGCCACAAAACCGAACTTACTTTTTGATCAAGTGTGTGTATGTGTGTGTCCATGGCAGCCACTGTCGATGACTACCAAGCCAGCCGACCGGCTAGCCTGTTGGTCAAGCGGTCGGAGACGAGGAAGATGGGTTGACTAGCCAACCAGTTAATGGTTGAGTTGACAAACTATTATTTGACCCGACTGCTCATTCACTACCAGCCACTGCCATATAGGCTGACTGGTTAGTCAACCAGTCGGGCGACCGAAGGCGAGGGAAAAGGGGTTAACCAATTAACCAGTCAATAGTTGAATTGGTCAACTACCATTTGGCCCGATCACCCAGTCACTGCAGGCCACTGCCATGATGGGCGACCAGGCCGACCGTCCAGCCAGTCATTTAGATGGTCGGATCCGAGAAGGGGTTGACCAGGCCGGCCAGTCAATGTCGACTTGGTCGACTGTTATTTTACCTGACCGGCCAGTTAGTGCTAACCTCTATCATGCAGGTCGACCGACCAGTTTACCAGTCTGACGGCAGGAGGCGAGGAAGAAGGGGCCAACCAGTCAGCCAGCTGATAGTTGACTCAATTAATCGTTATTTGACTTAAATTATTCTAATTCTGTTATTATTATTTTATTATTATTATTGTTACCATTATTATCATCATTATTGTAATAACCCAATATTTTTAACATGTTATGAAATTTATTTATCTTTAACAGTATGGTATTTTTGAGATAAAATAAACTATAGGGTGTTAAATGTAAATTTTAGTTTTCGACAAAAAGAATGTTTAAGTTGCCGCTAGGGAATATTTGTTTCCGTACTATGCGCCACATAACGACAAAGTATTAGTGGACCCCATAATGGAATATGTGTGGACCCTACTAATATTTGTCGGACGACTTCTGAGCCACCGTAAAACTCAAATAATCAATAATTGTTGGTTTGTCACTTTCTATTACTCCAACAAAGATTGCAACAGTAATAAAAGTAATAGTAAATATATATATACTTGATGTTGATGTCTGCAATAGTATTAGAAACAATTATCAACTATACTAAAGTGTAGTATAGCTAGATATATGAGGGTAAGCTATCAAAGAAGAAATTACTTCAGGAGTCAGTGGAAGAATTATTAAATTTACTGTATAAGACACTTATGAAGTGCTTGAAGAATTATTAGTAGAAAAGATTGGAAGATGTTATACTAGTGGGGTATAAACTTTAATTAATAAGTGACTAATTTTGGATAAGTAAAATGAGTTAATTAATGGACGGTTGGAGGTAATATTTATCTAAGTAAGTTTTGATTGAGTGGTAGAAATTGTTACAAATTATATAAAATAGTTATATGATAGAATTCATGTGAGTTGGAATATAAAAAACGTTTGGTATATGACGCTCCCCGGAGAAGATTTGAAATTTTGGAAAAATATTTGAATTTTGCATAAAGTATGAAATGAAATTTTGAAGTTTTGATTGATGTTTCATTGTTATTTTTAATAAACATGAAAGTAAGTTTTGATATTTTATTATTATTTTCATAAAGCATGAAAAAGAGTCTTGACATTTTATATTAATTTTTCATAAAGTATGAAAATAAGTTTTGGTATTTTATTATTATTTAAAGACATAAAATTAATGCATGAAATAAAGTCTTGTGTTTTATTATTATTTAGAGACATAAAATTAATGCATGAAATAAAGTATTGTCGCTTTATTATTATTTAGAGACATAAAATTAATGAATGAAATAAAGTTTTGTTGTTTTGAAAATAAGTTTTGGTATTTTATTATTATTTAGAGACATAAAATTAATGCATGAAATAAAGTCTTGTTATGGCACTGGTGGAAATGAAAGAACTGATAGAACAATTGCAAGAGTTGTTGGACAAGGGATTCATACGACCGGGTGCCTCACCATAGGGAACACCAGTACTGTTTGTGCGAAAGGAGGATGGATCGATACGATTAAATATCGATTATAAAAAGTTGGAACAAAATCACAATTAAGAATAAGTATCTCTTGCCTAGGATTGATGATTTATTTGACCAATGGAAATGTGCAACTTATTTTCCAAAACAATCGACCTGAGGTCCAAATATCATCAATTGAAGATCCAGGAAGGAGACATACAGAAAACCGCATTTAGGACGCGTTATGGATATTACGAATTTTAGTGATGCAGTTTGGTTTGACAAATGTGCCAGCAGCCTTTGTGGATCTCATGGATCGGGGGTTTAAACCATTCTTGAATAAATTCGTAATAGTGTTTATGTGAGAACCCAAATATTTGAGAATGATTTAATAAATAAAAATCTTTCTTTTGCTATTTCTCTAGTCGAATTATATTTCGCAATTAGGTTTTGAAGAACGGAGTTAAAATAGTAATTTAATGCCAAAGGCATTTTAGTCATTTTGACGATAGTTGTGCAAAAGGGCATGTTGGTCATTTTGGACCTGAGAGTTATATAATGCTCAGAATCATAATCCGATCGAAGATCTGGAATCA
>JAUMHB010093947.1:0-10854 GCA_032359685.1 Pittosporum tobira
ATATATATATATATATATATATATATATATATATATATATATATTGAGGATATTTTGAAGAAATTAGGATGACACAGGTTGTGAAAAATGTTAAAGAGGATAGACCGAAAAGAATTGCAATTTCATAGGAGTGAGTTGAGCAAATTAACTTTATAGCACTCATTATTAATATTAATAACATTCTCTAACCCTCACACTATGAATGAGAATGATAGCGACAATTTTTGCCGTTTTCTGAGAAAATCATTATATTTTAGTGACAAATTCAAATAATCACACACCTCATATATAAGATCAATTGTAAATAAAATAAAATAAATAGTGGGCGGGCCACGGGTTGGGCCAATTTAGGTGGACCAAAATTTGGGTCGGGCCAAAACGGTCCATTTTTTGGGCTCAAAACATAAGCTCAAAGCCTGTCCATTTAGTGGACGGACCTTGGGCCTTGGGTAGGTTTTGTCAGGTCTAATTAAAGTGTTGTAGGCCATTTATAGATTGTATTTTCTAAAATAACCATAAATTATACTAATAAATTGTGACAAATAGGGCCTAAATCTAGGATATGTTAAGAGTATCTATGGTGACCAACGATTTCATTTTTCTTTATTCGATTCTCACATTCTCCTTTGACTTTTCACAATCCGATAGTAGTTTGGCCATCAATGAGTTCATACAAGGGGTACAATTTTCATGGTGATTGATGAGGAAATGTGAGGTTGTACAATCTTTGGGTACTAAAGATATGATTTGATCTTCGCTAGTGACCTTGACCTATGGGAGCTGGATTCTCTTATTTTGAATAAAGAATTAATTATTCATGAAAGTTGATCTTGAATTCGGTAAATTTTGTTTGAATGATGAAAGTTGATTATGAACTCAGTAAATCTTTTTTGAATTCAGTAAATCACAATTATATGTCACCGGAATCTCTTTCGCAGTGATGGAAGGTGGAATAACTTTACAGGATTTATGGAATTTTCCATATCTTTGTAAAACTCAAAATCTGAACTTAGTTATGATAGTTTTGAATTTGTGGGATTTCCTTGATTCTCTTATTTTGAATTTGAGCTTAAAGTACATATAATGCCTGATGTAATTTTTTTCATACATTTACTTTTATCAATAACTAATGAGGGGGCTTTAGTCTAATGATTAAAATTAAGATTATGAGATCCTCTATTTTCTAGAGGTCTCAGGTTTGACTCGACTCCTGATTATGTTGGAATTATTTATCTATTTTATGGGTTTATCTTGCCAACTATTTTGAGATCATGTTACTCCTTCTTAGGAGATTTCTTGCTCACTGTTATGAGAATTAATTAATTGGTTTACGTGGGAGTTGAACTGTAATCTTTATATATCTCTTGCTCATTGTTATGAGAATTAATTAATTGGTTCATGTGAAATTTGAACTCTAGTATTTATATACTAGACAAGCTATTATATATGTTTAGTGAAATCATTGTACCACCCGTTAAAAAAATAAAATAATAGTGTTACCGCCACCTTTACGGGTAAAATAAATATTAAGAACTAACTAAATTAAATTACCTATTGAGAATAATAAAACGGCAAAGAATAGAGTTATATATGGTGCCCACATTCAGCTAAAATAAATGACCAAAAATTGAAAAATCAGCAAAAAAATAAATAAAAAATAAATAAAACACAAATAAGAGAAACTAAATATAAGATGGCAGAAGAATATTTGTGCTTCATTTTCAACAATTCAGAAATCACTATGTTATTTAGTGGGTGGAGGACTTGAGGCAGAGATGAGCAGGAAGTGGCCATACATGTTCTGACTATCCCTACAAACGATTTGCTGGATTTTATTTGCTCTGTGCGTTGGGGTGCACTTTAATTGGTGGACCAACTCCATAAATGGATACCCCTACTAGAACATAAAAAGACATTTTTCCTTGAGCTGTCACATACATTTACAAAATTCTTTTAAATTATTATAGGCAGCATTTTCTAAAGGTGACACACGAGGAGAATATATAATACTACTACTAATATTAATAATAATAAAACAAAAAAAAAGAAAAAAAAAAAAAAAAAAAGAGAGAGACATAATGCTTAAGTCCTTAAAATTTGCCTAGTTCTCGTTAGAACTAGAAAAGTCGCTTTATTGACCGCCCGCAATTTCCAGAAAAGAAAACTCCCTGGTTCACATTCAACGTTAATTTTAATATCAATTAAAATAAAATAATTTTTTATTTTATAATTAAATTTTAAAAACCCAAAAAATATTTACTCGGTAGAAATTTGGAACGGAGGCACTATCTTAGAACTTCTTCGCATCGAAATTGTTAATGATGAAGGAGCGCACCAGCCATTTTTGCAGAATAAAGCACGTGATATATCCAAATGCTTGGATTATGCTTCTCAATATGTGCGGTTGATGCACTCTGTGGTCTCCTACCTCGATCACGTTGGCAGTGAAACGCCTTTTGTTTCTTTATGCTCTCACTGCTAGAAGAAATCTCGGTCCCACAAACATATATAGGCCACCTTATTGCCCCTTTTTATTTAGTACGTTAATAAATTATCAAAAATCCTGGCCGCAGTTTGGTTCTTCTTCTGTTTCCCATTCTGCTTCTAGTGCCCTTCAAATCTCGCAGTTTTGCTTCCACCGGCGACTCATTTTCCGGTAAGAATCCACCACTTTCTGTCAGTCTTTATTTTTTACTCATACATAAGCACCCGCCGAATTTTATCGACTTATTTCTTCTTCTTTTTTTTTATTTATTTTTTAAGGGGGTCAATGTGTTGCAAGTTGCAGCTCAAAATATTACTAAATAATCATCCAGAACTACTAAATTCAAGCTCATACACGTAATATGCATGTGCTTAATCACAAAATGTTAGTAGTGAAATGTTTTTATGGTTGGATGTATGTATATAATATACTATAATATTAGTGGACAGCTACAACGGTCCAGGAAGTGATGCAACGTCTCTAAGTAATCCAGATTTACTACACGTGTCACTTGTTTATTTAGCACTTCATACATTGTTTAATGCTATCCGAGAAAGTCCCAGAAAGCAACTGTCTTGGACATTGGAATATCTGAAAAGCCCGAAGTCTTTGTTTCTGCATTTTAGTAGCCTTTATATGATAAATGAGTAAATGCAGAGATTTTGCTGTTTGATTTGCTAGGATCTCAATGGATGCAAATGGTAGGAGTCCAAATAAAGGGGAAATTAGCATGAGTGAGACCAAGAAAAGCCCAGAAGTTGTTGTAACGATTTCTGGTCAAGAAGGAGACGTGAAGAATTCACCTCATAGAGTTTCAGGTGATTCCCATATTGGAGCTGTGAAGTTTGCACCAATGAGCAGCCCTTCCCCTGACAGAGCTAAGTTCAGTCCAAGCCCCAATAGGCCGCCAAAAATCCCCACAAATGAAACCCTAACTCGACAGAAATCGTTTACCAGGTCAGTATACTCAAAACCCAAATCAAGATTTGGAGAACAGCCAATTTCTGTTGATTCGCATATGTTTGAAGAAAGTAGCTCATTGATGCAAGAATATATGAACCCTAGTGGTAATTCAAATTCACCTATGAAAAATATGTCTGCTCGGGCTTCGCCCAATAATAGACCAGGTTCCACAAATGCTTCATTTAAAGACACAATTAGGAGTGTGTCTATAAATACTCCGAGGACGCCATTGATGGCTTCCCCGAGAGGTTTTGGAGGAGTGAACGAGGATGAAGAGATTTACAAGAAAGTTAGTATTCGAAATAAATTGAAGTACAAGAGGGTGAAAATTAAGGTTTTGATTGAATGGTTAGTTTTTCTAGGGATTTTGGGGAATTTGATTGCTTGTTTAACTATTGATAAGTTGAAGATTACAAAGTTCTGGAGTTTGGAGGTTTGGAAATGGTGTTTGCTTGTAATGGTGACCTTTTCGGGCATGTTGTTTACCACTTGGTTTATGCATTTCGTGGTTTTGTTGATCGAGCTGAATTTCTTGCTGAAAAAAAAGGTGTTATATTTCGTTCATGGTTTGAAGAAGAGTGCTCAAGTTTGTCTTTGGTTGTCATTGGTTCTTATTACTTGGCTTTCCTTGTTCAATCATGGGGTTAAGAGATCGGCCACTGCAAATCGGATTTTGGATTATATTACTTGGACTATTGTTTCTCTGCTCATTGGTGCATTCTTGTGGCTCTTTAAGACTTTGCTTCTAAAAATGTTGGCAGCGTCTTTCCATGTTACAACATTCTTTGATAGAGTTCAAGAATCAATATTCCATCAACATGTTCTCCAAGTCCTGTCGGGGGCCCCACTTTTGGAATCGGCTGGGATTCTTGGAAGAACAAATAGTGTCAGTCAATTTAGTTTTAGAAACACAAAGAAAGGAAAGCAAGGGAAGGAAGGGGCTAAAAAGGCGGTGATTGACATAAATAAGCTTCATCAGATGAAGCAGGAAAAAGTTTCTGCTTGGACCATGAAGATGTTAATCGATGTGATATCAAATTCAGGCTTGTCCACTATCTCGAATGCCCTAGATGAAAGTGAGTTTGATGAAAATCGTGAATATGCTGATAAGGAGATAACCAACGAGATGGAAGCGATTGCCGCTGCCTTTCACATTTTCAGGAATGTGGCTCAGGCTGGTTGCAAGTAAGAAATATGAATATGCCTTCAGGATGTTTTCTGATAAGTTGATATATAGAAAATATCCCCCACCTGGCCACCCCCTCTTTCTCCTCTATTCTGTTAATTTATTATCTTTTTCTTCTTCTTTTATTGCAAAGGTACATTGATGAATTGGACCTGAGGAGATTCATGATTAAGGAGGAGGTCGATCTTGTGTTTCCATTGATCGATGTGGCTGAGACAGGACAAATAGACAGGAAAGCTTTGACGGAATGGGTGGTAAGACTTAATTCTTTTCTTATGGGATAGGGTCGGTGTTAAATCCCACATTAGTTTTTAGTTCCTAATTAGTTTTGAAAATCTTAAATCTTTAAGATTGAACTCGTTGATTGACTGAAAGATGTGCATTCTCACGACTCTAGTATGGCTAGCAAGAGAATTAAAAATAAATAAAATGACTTACATCCTTGCTATAAGTTCAAATCTTCATCATTTGTGCAGGTGAAGGTTTATAATGGTCGGAAAGCTCTTGCCCATGCTTTAAATGATACGAAAACAGCTGTGAAACAATTGAACAAGCTTGTCACAACGATATTAATTATTATCGTTACTGTTGTGTGGCTACTTTTGGTGGAAATTGCAACCACAAAAGTACTCGTCTTCCTCTCGACACAGCTTGTGGCAGCAGCCTTTCTGTTTGGAAACACTTGTAAGACTGTTTTTGAAGCTATCATATTTGTATTTGTGATGCATCCGTTTGATGTCGGTGATCGTTGTGTCATTGATGGCGTTCAGGTAAAAACCAGCAGATGCAATTTATAATTTTATTATGGTTGTATTGGAGTAATTATTAATCAACTCTTTTATCTGTATGTTGGTGACTGTGTCATTGATGGTTTTCAAAAATGTGATTTTACAGATGGTAGTTGAAGAGATGAATATTTTGACAACAGTTTTCTTGAGATTTGATAATGAAAAAATATACTATCCAAATTCAGTTTTGTCTACCAAGGCCATAAGCAATTTCTACAGGAGCCCAGATATGGGAGATTCACTGGAGTTCTCCATTGATTTCATGACACCGGTGGAGAAGATTGGAGCCCTAAAAGACAAAATTGCAAAGTATGTATGTTGTTGTCTTATTCTACCTTTATCTTAATGAAAGAACTACTTATAGCTTTTCGTTTTTCTTCCCCTTACATGTTTGATGTTCTAATAACGAGTAACCAAGTATATCAGGGATCCAATGTCATCATAGTTCAATGTTCTCTGGCAATAGATTGTCAAATTCAACTTGTGGTAGGATTACAGGAGTTTTAATGGCTTTGGTGCAACTTAATAGAGCTAAATTTCAGCTGATTACTCATATTTATGAAAAGAAAGAATGAAAGAGAACAAACCGTTTGAAAGCAAACTTAAAAGGAGAAAATGTGGTCTAATTATTTCCCATAGTTTAGAGAATCAGAGTATGTACATGGTGCATGAGAATGTGTGGCACCATGAATTTCTAAATACAGAAACATAAGCCTAAATTTTGTTATGGTCAATACAATTGTAAAAATAGTAAACTATTTGAAAATTATATAAATTACAAAAAATATTTTTCCAATACTTGAATGAGTTAATGATAATTTTGAATTTGAAAGTTCAGCTTTAAAAAGTCAAACCTGCTCTTATATTTTGAGGCAGAGGGAATATAATGGACCTTGACAGGTGATGATAAGAAATATTTTCATTTGGGGTTTTATTTGAGTTTTTATATTCACTTAATTCATTTTGTTTGTCCATCTCCTCACTCCATATGTTTTTCCTTTTTGTTATCTAGTTTTATCAGTATCTTTTTCTACATGGTCAGGTATTTAGAGGGAACTCCCCAGTTCTGGCATCCTAACCACAATATGGCGGTGAAGGAGATTGAGAATGTAAACAAGATAAAGATGGCTCTCTATTTCAACCATACGATGAACTTTCAAGATTTTGGCGAGAAGAGCAGGCGAAGATCAGAACTGGTCATAGAGATGAAGAAAATATTTGACGAGTTGAATATCAGATACAACCTGCTTCCTCAAGAAATTTGCCTCGGAAATCAGAAATAACAACATGATTTTATCTCTTGCTTTGTGTTCAAATATGTATTTTCTTTTTGTCTAGCCACAAACTTAGCCTCTGAACTCAATAATATACTAAAAATGCAAATTTGAGAGTTACATTTTCTGTTTTGCAGTTTTTTTTTTTGGTCCAAATGAGGAGGAGAGGAATAGACTCGAACACTTTACTTCGCACGTTAAAAGGAGAGGTTTAACCTAGGTTAGGTCTTGGTTTTGCAGTTGTTAGAGATGCAATGAGTAATCTGTGACACTCATCGATTTGTGTTGTCAATTTATTAATAATAGAATAACTTACAACAATACACACGTGACTTTCTTGTTGCAGTCAATTATTATAAGGTACATAATGTCACACTTGAATTATTATTCAATACACTTCTCACAAATTTATTATTTCTCTAGAAAGTAGCATGTAGCGGAACATTTATATGATTTCACTACAAGACCTTTAGTTCTTTCACCTAATATCTCCTCTAACATTATCTTCACATAAAAGGAATATAACACAAATGAGTGAGCTCAGATTGCCAAATAAGAAATATCATGATTAAGAATAATTGAAATAAAAAAAAATTATCATTAGCCTCAAAAGTCAACAAATTGAATAATATTGAGAAATATTAGACATTAAATACTTGCAAATGTAATTGCATGAGAAATATAAGCATAAAAAGAGCAAAGCAAATATGAATGTATAATTTTCTCCAATATTTAAACCATGACTAGGATTCCATCACTGGTCATGCTAGCAAACTTAACTTTACCACACAGGCAAAATCCACCGATAACAAACATTTTTGCCCTTGGCCAAAGACATTTATTATTTAGTAATTCTGACACACAAACCAATAATATAATATTTGTACACCTTTGCCACATATGCTAAGGCACCCATAATCAAATCTGAACCCGAAACCTAATGATCACTTAAACAATTAAGATAACAGTTTCAACATTTGTAACAAAAGTAGCCACAATATCAATAAGTTAAAAATCAAGAAATTATGAATTAATATTACTCAAATGATAGTAGCAATTGTTCAATGTTCAAATTGTCAACATATGTTCAAATTGTCAATATATGTTCAAAATCAAATATAATATTTAATTTCAAGAACTGAAATGCTGAATAATATAATTTCGGTCAAAGAATATATTCAGGAGAAAGAAATGGTATAACGTCAAGGTCAAATAATAATGATATTCCTTTCAGTGGAAGAAAAATGATGGTATTCCATATCTTAACGCGTAGTCCGTAAAGTTATGACTTTTTACTTGTAGATTGACCTATAAATTATTTTGTATATTATAATCTAACTAGTGATAGTAATATTTTTAAGTATATAATTTGACTATGAATTCACAAATTTGTCAAATACCAATTTATATTAAAGTATAATTTTGTATGATTTAAAAATCATATTAAAATAACTTTGTTTAAAAAGTTTGGTAATAGCTTATAAAATATTTGTGGAAGCGTAAAAGTGAGACTTTACATCAATTTTACAAAGAAGACTTTTCATTTAATATCTGGTATTATAAATGTACTATGCTAGTTTTAAACGTAGTGTATAATATGGGTTCAAAATTATTTCATAAAAGACTGATCATAAAAAAAAAATGTTACTTGAAAGTTTCTTGTACTACCACTTGTATTTTCTTGCACTCAACATAATTTTAGTAACACTAAAGAAGTACTTATAATAATTTAGTAATATCAAGAAAAAAAACACTAATAATATAGTAAGATAAAAGAGAAAGAAGGAAAGTTGTGCAAATTCCTTCAACTAAAACCATCTATTTATATTAAATTTTTGTTGACACTTTTTCAAGAAGTTTTGCAAGCAAATAATTTACTCGACAATTCCAAATTACGATTATGTCTACTTTTTAAACTTTTTTCAAAACTTCTTTTTCTTACCCACCATGCATTATTTTATGTCTCAAATAATATTAGTACAACAAAATTTCTTTTCATGCATTAACTTTATGTCTTCCAGTAATTTTAAAGCTTCTTTTCATGCATTATACAAAACTTCTCTCAATAATTTAAATTCTTCCCGTAAAGCTTCTCTCACCATTCACATCTTTATTCTCCCAATAAATTTCCTACTCATTTCTCAAATTTTCATTTAATTCCCTAATGATTCATCCGACATCTTATATACTCATTTCCCATCTCATTTCCTATTCCAACTTCCACTTAATCGTCTTTCTAAAATTTCAATTTTTACAAATTTCCTTACATTTTTTGTAATTTAATTACATTTTTGGTTTTTGACATTAAAATTATATAAAATAAATTATTAATAAAACTTGAATTTTTTATTTTTTATTTAACTATTTAAATTTGAATTTTAATATTCAAATTCAACAACTTTTTTCACTTTGGTAACTTTGTCTCTCATATATGACGTATCCTATTAAGCTTTCTCTCTCTCACGTGGATTAAAAGTCAACTCACTTGACATAAAATTTAATAGAATGCGACAAAAACATACTTTAGTTAGTTGAATGTAATTTTTTTTTTTAATTGAGTGACTTTTTTGTAACTTATCCCTAAGTTTAGCGAGTATCAGAATATTTAAAAATACATTTGCCACAAGTTTAAGTTAAATTACATAAAATACTTTAACAAGTTTAATATTTCATATTATGATCTGACTTACATGTCTAACAAAAGTTTATCCAAACGTTGAAGTGTGGAGTTACCAGAACATATTCCCCAGTAACTTCAATACAAACTACTCCATAAAATGCACACGCATTGCATGGAGAGATAACATAGATATATTATTCGAGACAGTAAATTAAAGTAAGAAAATCTACAAAAATTTAAACTATGCAAACAAATGGATTTGCTCCACCTTGAATTGATTTTGCATAGCTCTTACACAAACAATAGTCAAATGTGTGGTCAATGTACAATGACCACCAAAATAGTAAATTAAACCAACAGGTACATTTTTATTTGGAAAAGAAAAACAATAAAGGACTGGTAGTAACCTCACATTATGAGAAGTTTATGTGACATAAAAGAGAGAAACTATTCACAAAAATATAAACACAAGAAACCACATCTAGCAATTTATGAGAGACGACGTACTCAAGATATTTGAATTACCAGATACATTGCTAAAATCATATATATATATATAAAATAAAAGCCCAGTCCATGGGCCTGTTTATTAGTCCATTAGGGTTTAAGATTAGGGTTTGTTTTATGCTATATATATCCCCATTGTAATTCATTATACAAACAATTCAATAAACACGTTCGCTTTCGTTATATAATTCTATATGGTATCAGAGCCTCCATCGTAGGCTTGTTGAAACCATAAAACCTCCATCTAAGATTTTCTTTACCGCCATTGTCGATATATCTATCCCTCTGTTTCCCTTTGTTTCGATTGATCAAACGAATACCTCTATAGAAGGTACATATGCGTACGTCTTCGTCTAATCACGACAAAGCCAACCCCACAAACAGATTGTTAATCGGATCTCTCACGCGCCCTCAAGCGCTAGGGAAAGGTTTCTATTGCTTATCACGCGCTGCCTTCTGCAGATTTAGATATGACGTTAGTCCTGCCACGTCATCAGCCACGTCAGCATCCTACCATGTCAGCATCCTGCCATGTCATCTGACACGTCACTTGCCACATCACCAGATCTACTTGGACCACTCTTCCTTACTGTCACTGTGTTTGGCCCACTTACTATTCCAAGCCTAGTTGCTGTCAGCCCAGTTTCTGTTCCAAGCTTGACCCAGCGTTCGCGTCAGGTTTGCGCCAAGCCCACTATTATGCGCCAAGCCTGTGACTCAAACAAATCTGAGCATCCACACCCTGACTTGAGTTGTCAATTTATTAATAACTTCATAACTTATAAATACACAATATTTTAAAGTATACAAGGTTATAATACTATACAACCTATCATGCTATAAATATTATACAACACACTCTACACAAATTATTCTTTTAGCCAATAGTACGCAACAGAAATATCTAAGCAACTGGACTTCTAGTTCATTTCCCCCAATAACCTTGCTATTAACTATTTGCACCTGAAAGGAATATGAGACAAAGGAGTGAGCTCAAATAGCTCAGTAAGAAATACCATGACTAAGGATAA
>JAUMHB010093969.1:0-10854 GCA_032359685.1 Pittosporum tobira
GACTAAGTTGTTAAGCTCTTCTTTGAATCTCCTAGCTCGTGCCCTCGTCACTGGACCAACTGGAACTTGAATTGGATCGTTAGCCTTGATGACCTCATCACATAGTGGTGTCTTTTATTTCTCTGACCCCAAGCTTTTTGAAGACAAGATAAGGTAGTAGATTGATGCTTAATCCTAAATCTCACAATGCCTTACTGAACTGAACATTCCCAATTTGGCAGGGAATGGTGAAACTCCCTGGATCCTTTAACTTTGGTAGTAATGTGTTCTGCAGGATTGCAGAACATTCCTCGTTTAGTGTCACAGTCTCTCTATCATCCAATTTTCTTTTATTTGCCAAAATATCCTTCAACAACTTCGCATAATTGGGTATTTGTGTGAGGATGTCAACAAAGGGAAGGTTGATATGAAGTTCCTTGAAGGCCTCTATGAATTTGGAAAACTGAGCTGATTTTTGATTATTCTTTACGAGTCGCTCCGGATATGGAATTGGAGGAATACATGGATTCGGGGTCGACTCTTTCCCTGTTCTCAAAAGATGAGGACTGTAAGTGTGTTTGCTCCTGTTCTTCCTCATTATTCTCTTCAACTTCTTCTTCAATCTTCTTTTATGCCTCCTTTAACTCTTTACCAATGCGTAGTGTGATGGCTTTTTCTTGATCCCTCAGAAGTGAAGATTGTTCTTTCTTGGGTGGGGCTTCTAGTAAATATATCTTTCTTGGCAAGAGTCTCGCCGGATATAGAATTTTAGGAGTGTATGGATTCGGGACAGACTCTTCCTCCTTTCCCTCGACTACTGGTGGTTTTGATTTTTTACCACCCCTCGAAGTGATGGCATTCACATGGTCTATCGGGTTTTTCTCTATATTGCTAGGTAAAGAACCATGAGGCTTTGTGGTCATTTGCAACGCTAACTGGCCCACCTATTTTTCAATGTTTTTAACGGCGGTCTCTGTTTGCCGGATCCACCCATTGGTGTCTTTTAGGCCTTCCTCAACTGTGTGGGCTAACTTAGCCATCATGTCTTCTAAATGCAAATAAGGTTTTTCCATATTTTGTGGAGGAGGTTGTCTTGCGGCTTAATTCTGTCCACCCCACTGTAGATTAGGATGATTTCTCCACCCTGAATTGTATGTGTTCGAGTAGTGGTTATTCTGTGACTTGCCAAAATTTGAAACATAATTAACATTGTCAGTAGCAAAAATGTTACCGACTTGGCATTCATTGCTCGTGTGATCTCCACCACAAAAATCGCATAAAACTCCCTAGATCTTTGAGACATTATTATTCTGGGAGTTTATTGTCCTGGTAAGGGCATCCATCTTCATATTTAGGGCTGCGATAGTATCCACTTCATGCACTCCAGTTGCCCTCTTCGATAGGAATCTCTCGGATGGCCATTGATAGCTATTGGCAGCCATCTCTTCTATCAGTACAAAAGCCTCCCTAGGTGATTTGTGGTTAATACTACCACCAGCAACAACATCTATCGTACTTCGCAAAGTTAAATGTATTCTATTGTAGAATGTTTGTCTTTTATCCAGATTGGTAAACCCTGATGTGGACATTTTCTAATCAATTCCTTGAATCTCTCCCATGCTTCATATAAGGTTTCGGCATCTAGTTGTATGAAATAGGTAATGTCGTTCCGCATCTTGGTTGCTTTGGAAGGAGGGAAATATCTGCTTAAAAATTTCTGAGCCATCTCCTCCCAAGTAGTGATAGAACCTGCAGGTAATGAGGTTAACCATGATTTAGCTTTATCGCATAAAGAGAATGGAAATAACCTGAGCCTTATTGCATCGTCCGAGACTCTATTAAATTTGATTATGTCACAAATCTCGAGGAAATTCTGTATGTGGAGATTTGGATCTTTGTTCGATAGCCCATGAAATTGCCCTGCATTCTGAAGCATGTGAATCAGGCCTGGTTTGAGTTAAAAAGTATTTGCTTGGATTGCAGGTCTTGCTATGCTTGAAGAGCAATCTTGGAATGAAGGCATGACAAACTCGCCCATCATTTTCTTTGGTACGAAAACCTCTTCTGTTTCACCTCTTGCATTGTGTAGCTTTCTGGTTTTTTGGTTTCTTCTGTGGAATCAAAAGTTGAAATTAGATTCCTTTGAACCAGACTCTTCTCCCTCAATCGCCTTTGTGTCCTTTCGGGATCCGGATCATAGTTTGCTAGGTCTCCGCCTTGACTCCTTCATAGTATACACTGAACCTAAACTTGAGAAATCAAGTCTACACAAGCAAAACAAAATAGTAAAATAAAGTAAAAGAAAATTAGACTAAGAAAAAAAATTATAATTCTGATAATAATTATAAATAATTAGTCCCTGGCAACGACTCCAAAAACTTGGTTGGATGAACAGTGCAAGTGTACACCAATCAAGTTATAGTATATAAGATTATCGATCCCACGAGGACTAATATTACAACTATGTACCAACTAAGAACTTTTTTAACTTATCTAATGAATGATTAAAGATTTGATTTTTAACTAAGAAAAACTAAATAACTAATTACTGAACAAAAGTAAATTAAGATTTAAATCAATAGAAAAATAGGTAATAAGATTTCGATTTCACTTACCATTCATAATTAAAACCAATCGATTTACCATGCAATTTATGTATCTTATCTGTTGTGACAGTGAAATTTCCTAATTTTAGATAGATACCCTATCTCTAGGTGTAATATCCCTAATTCATCTTACCAGTCCCACAGTCTCTATGCGAGATTTAAATAATCTGAAAAGCATTAAGTTCTTTGGAAATTTCTGGATTCATTAACCTAATAATTATTACTGTAACTGCACAAGTTACCTTGAACTATCTTTAGCAAAGTTTAACCTATGGTTATGCCTCAATGTGCACTCATTAATCTTCACCTCTCGGTTCTTCAATTATATGACAAGAGATCATCTAAATAGTAGCTAATTATTTAGAAGCATTAAGTTCATAAGACATATCACAAACAGATCCATAAAACGCATGATAAAAATAATAAATTTAATTACTCATGGCAAGATCTATCTAGTCTTAGTACAAGAGTGTTTAGAACATATTTAAATTACATGACACAAAAAAAAGATAAAAAAAACCATAGAGAAGTCGGCGGGAAAATGTCTTGGACAGCTTTCCGGTCTCCGCCTCCTTGAGCTCCTCTTCGTGTTCTTCGATTTGTCGAAGTCGAGATCTCTTCGTCCTCCCTTATCTTTTGCTAGGAGGCATTATTTATAGCTTTTTAACCTTGGAACCAATCATAAGTCAACTCAAATTAGGTTTTTAGTCTTTCTGCCTGAGTCCAATACTTTAGAAAAGCCCAAAGTCGCGTAGGTCAAAGCTTCCCGAAAAAGCCCAAAGTTGCGTAGGTCAAAGCTTCGCGTAGGTCTGCTTCGGTTCCAGGCAATCCTTGTTCGTCCGAGATTAGGTCAAACTTTGATTTTTCTCTAAAATAGGCCTTTTCAAGCCCAATTTCCTGCAATATAAGCCCAATAATCATAGAATGTATCTAATCCCTTGGATTGATAATTTGTTAGCCCAAACAAAGATTTATAAGTCCAATCCATGCATTTTTACAATAAATCAAGAGAATAATTGAAAGAAAATATAGATATAAAATATATTGATCATAAACCATTCCAAGGGAGAGTTTATCATTCTGCTTAGCTATTTGCTCAATGAACTTCCAATGGATTTCATTGATCTTTTCTTCAAGGTTGAGGTTTCACTAGTACGATGGAGAATCTTGTTTTAAATGTTTGCCCATGTTGCTTGAGTTATTCCTCATTGTTGTCTTGGTGGACTTGCGGCACTTTTAGTTAGGCGGTCTTATCTACCCTACTACTTAATTTGAGTAGGGTGGTGCGTAACTCCATGTAGACTAGCTTCTCATCAAAGCTAGTGGAACCATTCCCTGATTGGATAATGTTTTGGACTTCTTACTCTGGGTGCCATATGGAAGTGTAGTCTCACACCCATTGCTAGGAATAGCTTCATTGGACATGAGAATAGTCAGTTGTCTTTGGGGCACGGGGCTTTCAATGATTATGGCGAGCTCAACTTGACTTTGAGTGTCAACTTGTACTGAATTTCTTCTAGTCTATTTTCTTGAAGGTATAAGCGTCCTTTTTCGGTGATAATAAAACTAGATCATTGTTCCTTGGAACTTTATATCACCATTCACTTGTATAGGACATGAAATATTTTGGGTCATATATCCCTCGAAAAGGTGAACTAGAATCTATCACTACATGGCGACTTTAGATCTTTCGGATTGTCATTCACTTTGAGAGGTGCGGTATATTTCTTAGGTTGTCGCTTTATTGAAAAGTGGAATAGACTAGATTTTTAAATCATCTTCCTTTGGATGGTAAGTTAAATCTTTTAGATTGCCATTCCCACATATAGCGCAGATGTAAGTTCAAAAAATGCGTCGACTGCACTTTTGAAGCAAATGTAAAGGTAGAGACACGTGGCTTCAAGATCTTCACTTACCATGTGAGCTTTGTCGTCATTTGGAGATTCATTGGATAATAAGTGTTGATGAGATGTTCTAATTGAGTTCTCGACTCCTTGTTCATTTGCATTTTCCACTAAACAAAGGACACGCCATAAAGGAGTAGAGGTGTTTTACCCGCTTATCCCCCTTCCAATCCTTAAGTAAATATTCAGATTTTTGATAAAGAGTACATTATAAGACTAGGCTCAGCACAAATATGTGCGAGCAATAGCAGGTGAAGAGATAAATTGTTAGTAACAAGATCTAAAACTCTACTGATTCTCTTGGGGAGCTTATACGATCAACCATTAGTAGCTTCAAAGAAGTAGTAAGGGAAAAATGGTGTACATCCCACTATCACCTTGGGGGGATACTTATGGTGGAGCTGAGATGCTCTTTTAACTATCTTGCCCTTGGAGAGTTGGCTTAATTACATCAATGTATATCATATATATATTCTCCGACTCTGACATCATTCCAACGAACACAATAAATTAACAAAAAAATATTTGATTTGAATTTAATTACAGAGTGTCATTGTATCTATTAGAAGACTTCCGAGTTAGAGGATTTAACACTTCTCTAATATTTATTATGAATTACTAAATTTCCTTATGTAGTCAAAATTTAATTTTTGTTCCAAATTTGTCACCAGTTAATTCCAATTTTCTATATATCACGTGATAGCATCATCATAATTAATATATTCTTCATGGGTTATGACTCACATTCCCAATAAAATGCACCCATCAACTATGTCATATGCTTAAAACGAAACATTTCTTTTCACCAGAAAAAGTTAATTTAGTATTCAAGAATTATATAACAATCCTTGAAATGTCTGAAGAATTAATGAAAATTTGTATTAATGAAACAAATTTATTTTCGAATGACCAAAATTAACATCATCTGACATTAATACAAGTTCCTAGTTCCTGCTTGAGTATTATAACATGAAGAAGTTGTCTGCCCTCCCTTGTAGCTAGCTTAGGTTGATGTCATTTACATGGACTAGTTTTGCTGCATTGGAGATTCACTGCGCATCTCTTATTTGACGTATTAGAGTTTATATGAAAATATAAACAATCAATATAATATAAGAAAAAAATCATATATTAAAAAATATAAGAACAAAATATATTAATGACTTAAGAATTATAGAGTACATATGAGGCCTTATATATGCATACTTAACTTATGAATCAATCTAAGATAACTTATGGACCAATCTAAGATAGCTTATGGGCCAAGTAATACAATCCAATTCTATATTTGATACTAATTAATACTAATACCATAAGTATTAGAATATTAATTATATCATAAATATTAATACCATACATACTAGTATTACTATAAATATTATAATATAATATTAATTATATTTAATAATTAATATTATATTCTCTAACATGAAGATCCTTTAATGCCAATGAAGTTAACATTATAGACTTTTTAACTCGCGATTCGCTCTACACAGAGATAATAGACTTGATAGTATTACCTCATTTCCAGAATTAAATATGATTAATCCTTTCGGTTATATTCTAAAATTAGAGATAAATTTCTATTTTAATATTATAAAATACCAAGATATTCTTAAATCCTAATGTTGTTATTTTATTATAAATATAAGTGAAATTTTACACCATCTCTAAAAAATAATTATTTTAAGAACACTTTCATATTATATGTAAAAAACAATGTGTTGTATTCAACATCTATTTTTGAAAACCATCATTTTTTCGAAGTATCTCTATCCATCAACCAACTTTCACCTTGCGAATTTAAAATCTACTTCCGAGGACATTGTAAGATGACTTATGGTATCGCTGTTATATACTCACCGTGTTTCGTAAACATAGTCCCATTTCTTATAATTCTGACTCGTCCCTTTATCTTTTCATTTTATTATTTGCCGAAACTCTTGTCTTCTTCTAATCTTCTTCATGTAGAATAAATAAAATATATTCTATTTTATAGTATCATTTACTTCGAAGCTAACTTCGAGTCATGTTCCAAGAAACAAGACAAATTATTATTAATTTTGAGAAATTTAATCTTTACATCAGCCCAAACATTGAAAGAAAAAAAAAAAACAAAACTCTCAGACAAATTTTTTACTTCGAAGCTTTCTCATGTTCACTTCCTGTTGTGATAATCTCAAATATCCTGGAGTCCTATTCATGTTAAATGATAAAAAGCCTGAAAACTTGTCTTTTTTAAAAGAAAAAGTGAAGAACAAGGTTCAAGTTTGGAAGACTAAACTACCAACTCCGGCTGGCAAATATACCCTGGTGAAATCCACGTTAACAACTATCCCAATCCACACCATTTCTATTTCCAAATTGCCAGATCAAGAAATTAACGACCTACATATGTTGGTGAGAAATTTCTGGTGGGACCTAGATGGAGAGGAAAGGAAACTTCACTGGAAAGAATGGGATTGTATAACACCGCCCACGGTATGAGGGAGGACCGGAGATCAATGAATTTATATGTCTCAATAAAGCACCACTAGCAAAACAAGCGTGGATGAGCCGCACACAAATGGGTAACTGAAGGAAACGAAAGATGGAACCTAGATACCATTTAAGAGAAGATCCCATAAACTTCTGAAATAAATTTTAGAAACCCTCATTTGAAGAACTAATTCCGGTTATTCTCCTTACTGGAATGCCTCTGCAAATGGCGAATTTAATGTAAAATCAGCATACAATCTGGCTTTGCAACAGAAGTTGGATCAGGTTTTTCTTGTGCTGCTACATCTAGCAACATTGCAGGTCTGAGAAACCCCAAAGGCAATCCAGGGATTGGAACCAGCCAAAGTAATGGAACATATCTTGGACTAGCATATCTTACAATGATCAAGAAAAATAGAGATTGTCTTGCCGCCAAGGTATGGAGGCTAAAACTTCCTGCTAAAGTGCAACTTTTTACATGGAAACTGATTCAAATGGGTTGGCCAATGATTATAAAAGAGCAAATATTATAATGAAATTCAAACATGCATTTTCTGCAAAAACAATTCAGAAAAAATGGAATATTTGTTATTCAATTCTTCACTCTTTTTTTTCACTGGTTTCTGAGACTTTCATTTGCTCCGACTAATCTAATTCGAGTTGTGTCGAACCCACGGGTTGTGTGGAGGGAGCTCTCCCAATATAATCTACTCCATCCAAGACTCAAACCCGAGACCTCAAATGGAGAATCGGATTTCTTATCCATCTGACCCAAACTATGTTGGTTCAATTCTTCACTTTCAAAAGCATACATGACACCCTAAAAATTCACGATTTGTCAATAAACCATGAGAACTTTGTAGTCCATACAATATCAAATGCTAGTCGAATAAGCACAGTAAAATTAGCTAGGAAATGTCGGATCAGTAACACGCATCAGATATTTTTCCAACTCCTGCTATAACTAACGTACAAGTAAAGAAAATAAAATGTTGTCATCTGTTCACCAAAAGCTATGGTACATGCAGTACAGCAAAGTTCGAAAGGATAAATTACAAATTACCACCTATGGTTTCACCAAAATTTCATCACCCCACCTCAGGTCTAAAAGCCAAGTATAAACCACCCCAGGTTTTCAAAATCAGGCAGACTCTCTCATTTCCGTCCACTTAACAGCAAGTGTAATACACTCACCAGGAATCAAGTGTATTGTAATAATAGTACTTAAAATGTCCTAAATGCCCCTCAACATCCCTATAAAAGCAACCAATCATCATTTGTCATTCTTATTCACTAGACATCTGTTCTATAAATGGTAGAGGTATGCTTGTTTTATTATTATAATTTTTTCAAGGGTAAATGACAAAAGTGTACTCCAAAGTTGACAACTTCTTCATTCTGCTCCCTAATGTATAGAAAGTGACAAACTGCTCGCTAACGTTTTTTTGAAAAACAAACGTGTCCTTTTCTGTTAGTTCTGTTAGTTTGTTGGATAGAATACGTACAAGTTGACTAAATATTTTAATATTTTGACAGTAACTATACATAAATTCATATTTTTTTTGTATCTTATAATATTTTCACATTCAAATAAATATGAATTTATGTATAGTTATGGTCAAAATATTAAAATTTTTAGTCAACTTGTATGTATTCCATCCAACAAACTAATAGAACTAACGGAAAGGGACACTATTGTTTTTCAAAAAAACGTTAGGGAGCAGTTTGTCACTATAAATTGGGGAGTAGAATGGTTGCCAACTTTGGGGTATACTTTTGTCATTAACCATTTTTTCAATATATCATTTTAATTTATTATTTTATTATTCTAATTATTATATTCTAATTTTTTTTTATTTATAGTTATTAATCTAATTTTTTTATTTTATATCATTTTAATTTATCATTTTAATTTCTTTAGTAGCTTTATCACTATGCATTCATCAAGTACTTTTAGCAGTGGCTGTGGAGACCTATAATTCAATCCAAAAAAATGTAAATGTGGAAGGACAACAACTATCAAGATGGTTGAATTTGAAAGACCAACAAATGGAAAACTTTATTATCGTTGTGATGATTGTGGTTTCAGTGCTTGGGCTCAACCCACAGGTGGGACTAATTATGAGGCTAAGTAACATGAAGGAATGCAAATTGAAGGAATAGGAAATACCTACTCAATGTAGGATGAAAGTGGTCTAAGTGCTCTAAATGCCAAAATCACATTGTTGGAAGGATATATAAAGATGATTTTTTTCTTAATTGTGATAGCATTCATCTTGATTTTAAGAAAAAAATAATGTATGTCTCGTAGTGCAATGCTCTAAATATGTCTTCTTTATTTTCTAATGCAATGCTTAGTATGTCTTCATCTATCATTTTGTGCATAAAACATGCATCAAAACTGAAAATGTATGTAATAAACTGAAAATACACATTTCAAAAACAGTTTCAATTACAAACTGAAAATTCAAAAACAGTTTCATTTATAAACTGAAAATGCACATTTCAAAATGCACAACTTGTGTTAATAAACTACGAAAACATCAATTGTTTCATTTACAAGACCAAAAGTAGCAACGACTTGCCTACTTAGTGACTAATTTGCCAGCAGCCTTGGTTCCCTTTGCAAATTTCCCACCCCTAGTAGTGAGGCCTAAAGTCTTTCCAACCTGTGTTGCATTTTTGATTAGAGATCTTGTAATTTTTGTATAATCCCTAATCACCACATTGGAAGACGAAGCTGGTTGAATGGATGACACATGTTCCCACATTAATGAACCATCTATTCCTAGTGGTACCCACTTTGAAGAAGGAGCAGGTTGTGAATTAACTTGTATCTTTCATTATAATTAAACTTTAAATTAGTAAAAATTATAACAAAAATAAGATTAATCAACTTTTAGTTTTTTTTTTCTTATGATACATTTTTCCTACTTTTTGAAGGACCCTTTGGAGGCATTTTTTCTTTGCCTTTCTCTGTTGTTGTTTCCTTGTTTTTTTCCACTTTTGATACCCCACATTTGTCTCCTTTTGATGTCCCACATTTCTAATACACAGTTTAATATTCAAATTAGTTTTAAAATGAGAAAAATAAATTAAAATAATATAAAATCTTAAACTACCTTCATTAACTTTGAGTCTGGATGTGATGGTTTTTTACAAGCCCTACTACTATTAGCCAATGTCAAACACCTTGAGCATGTCACTGGCAGATTCTTCCTTGATGATTTGTGGGGATCTTTTGGTTCATTTGCACCTCTCCTCCTTTCCTTTATGGGTCTACCAGTAGGCCTTTTGTATTTAGGTGGCTCAATTTTAGGAAGTTCATTGATCTCCCACTCATGATGAGTTGGCATTGGGTGAATTATGTAGCTGTAAGTTTGTAGGTTTACCTCTTTGCTATAACATGGATTCACATATGCCTCAGGTTATTCCCTATTTGCCCAAATTGTTGTTACTGCATGCTTGCATGGTATGCCACGTAAGGCCCAAAATCTACATCCACAAGTTTTGTCCTTTAGGTGCACCAAAAAAGTTCAATCATCCTCATCAACCTCAAATTCTCCTTCACCTGGATAGAAAAAATAATAATAATAATAAAATGTTAGTACTTGGATTAAAAATTAATAAATTAAATGAATATGCCTGCATTTTGAGGATAACATCCTCTTGAGTATCTCTTGTTTTTGTCAAGTTTTTTTTGAATTCGAAGCCCAAATGGACCCTTGTAAGCCTGCATCCCACTCCTCTTCACTTGAAAGCTTGTCATTAAACAAAGGGTAAAATGCAAAAAACCACCTATGGTTTTACCAATTTTGCATCGCCCCACCTCAGGTATAAAAGTCAACTATAAACCACCCCAGGTTTCCAAAATCAGGCAGACTCTC